>CM017558.1:35728555-35858555 GCA_007844125.1 Sinonovacula constricta
CTTATAACGACGAAATACAATGTTTCATACATCTCGTTTGCTTACTTACAGAAATCTGACGTTTTGCGACCTTCGATGAGTGCTACATGTAACGAAGTTTAAATGGAATAAAACAAATTGAGGTGACGATGGTTGGATGTTTAACTCTTACGCCCTTGGTATTTTATATAACGGCGCAGTCATTGTCTTGGCTTAATTATATTGAACTTTTACTCCTATATTTAAATGCCTTCAAATGAATTGCGCATTATTGTGTTAAATCCATACAATATGTTCACTTTTGTTCATATGTTTGTTGTAAAAATGCCACTCGGTTTCTGGAAACAACTCAAGACGGTCAAACCCACTTAACGCATAGGCGTGCCAAACATGCCGCATCTGCCAGATTAATTAAACCTCTTTACCGATCAGTTGCTGATTATATGTCAATGCCGACATTCCTCAGAGGTACAATGTTTTTATTTACACACACGCGATTCATAGCTACCAATAAATAAATATCACATAGTCACTATTAATGTATTCATTTTTAAATTAAATTGTATATTTACTAAAGCCATTTTTGAGACATTAATTATACTATGTGTAGTATTGTTGAAGTGCTAAAAAGTTCAAAAGCCTAGTTCTCTCATTAAAACAGATTTTGTAACTTGTAATATACATTTTGTTTAAGTTTTTACAACTCTTTACAAGTAGATCCAGTATCTACATATCATGAAGGCAATCTTCTCACGTTTACACAATGTGTAACGTTAACATATTTAACAAGCATACCGATATGTATATATATTTTCATTTTTAGAAATATTTTTTATTACAAGCACAAGGTCCGCCTATTTCCATCAAAACATAAAATACATGAAAAATCAAATTCAAATCTGAGGTTTAAACCATATTTCGCATATATGTATGTCTAAACAATGTCGGATTTCTTAATAGCCTTGACAGTAACGTACGTAAAACGATTTCTAAGCATCTTTTTACGACGTCTATACTGATCTTTTTCAATAATTTACAGACCATACTTAAAATAAATAGAACGGTCTAACCATCTTTTTACAATGTCTATAAAAATCTGGTTCAATTATTTAGAAACCATACTTATAATAAATGTTCTTTTAAATCATTATAAGCTATTGCGTCTCGAAATTAAGCCCTCGAAGACGAAATCATGCCTTTATTTACAACATGTTTGCGTGTTCGTGCGACATTGGTTTGTAATTTCCCATCTATTTTAGTAAAAAAAAATCTACATAAACACTTAAGTCAGATACAATCGGTTTATTTAGATCGGCGAAGACCAGTGTTTGTTTTAGTGCCGATTTTCGATCGCTTCACTCAAGAAAAGTTTGCTTTTTTTTTACAAACGACTTATGTGTAGAATTTTCCGTTAAGATTTTCACTGATTTTTTTTTTTGCTCAATATTATATAAAATAATGATAATGATGATGATAATAGTCATACACAGAAGAAGAAGAAGAAGAAGAAGAAGAAGGAGAAGAAGAAGAAGAAGAAGAAGAAGAAGAAGAAGAAGAAGAAGAAGAAGAAGAAGAAGAAGAAGAAGAAGAAGAAGAAGAAGAAGAAGAAGAAGAAGAAAGAGAAGAAGAAGAAGATGATGATGATGAAAAAGAAGATGTAAAAGAAGAAGAAGAGAAAAGAAGATACTGATGATGATAAGGAAGAAGAAGAAAAATGATAGCCCCGTTTCACTTACTTAAGCCTATTAATAATAATTCATTTTATGCATATGCTTTAAAGCGTATTTATCTTAAACATTAGCGAATGGTGTCATCAGACAGAGTAGTATCGCAATGTACATGACATACATTGATGAACTACAATGAATGTTGACGTCTAGCTCGTATTAAAATAACACATCGCCTTCTGCCAGAAAGGCGTAAATAGACACCTGAAGATCTCATTGATGCGACAGTTTTGATACCATTGTCTTTTATATATCTATGCTGAACTTTGTTAATGTATTTAAGAATTTGAGATATTGGCACATCATGGTCAAAACTATTCATGACATCTCAAAGGGGCAAAAGTTGCAGATCTATACGCAAAAAGTACCTATTTAAATGAAGACATTAAGCAATTGCTTATGGCGATTATGACTACCGTAAGTCTGAACATATTCAATCAAACTAATCTTTCCAAATATTTACAATACAATATCCATGAGGTGTCAGAACAGAGAATCACGTAGAACTATATCTTTACAAATCATGGGTGTGTCAGTTATGGGTCTAACATGATATAGCTAGGGTTACCTTTGCAGGCCGTACCAGTCATGCATGAACGATAATTTTGGCTCCAAGGCGAAACTTGAGGGTGACGTGATATGTTTGCACTACCCTGGTCTTAGATATTCAAGAATTAACAAAACGTCCAGTTTTCTTGCACAAAATGCACAAAATGCTTGTATAAAAATAATTTATAATCCCATTTGCAATCATGTTGACTCATGTTACTATTATTATTGGAAGAATATTGATAGGTCAAGACCTTAAAAAATATCCGTCCTTTCAAATATTGAGCGTGACTTCTTTATAAAGACGTTATGAAAGTTTTCTCACAGCCACATGTTGATAAACAAATAATGCCGAGTACACGTAAATATTTTGATAATATTTTCAAGGTTTAAATGTGCATTTTACATAATTGTATATTCACGCATTTAAAAGCTGATAGCTTTATAATGTGTTTTACCTTAATTTATGCTTATATAATAAACGTCATGCTGCATAGTAATTCACCTAAATCATATACATCAGAGAAACAGCAAAGAGAACAAAATAAACCCTATTATTGCGTGACGAATCCTTCCTTATAGCTAATAAAACTTGTTCCAGAAAACCATAAAGCAGAATGACACATACACCTCGTGACAAAGTCTCGTTTGCATGTGTACAGTCCTGGCACCGTACCAGTTGTCCAAAACATCGTATATCGTGCGTATTTCTATCGTAAACGTATCGTATGGTAACGTATCGTATCGTGTAACGTAATAGGCCTATCGTGAAGTAACGTAACGAGTCCTATCGTAAATGGTACATCGTATCGTATCGTATCGTATCGGAACGTAACGCTTATGACAAGACCGTGGTATCGTAACGGAACGTATAGTATGGTAACGTAACACAAGGAGAATTGCACTGTGCCTTCTCATAATTCTTTGATACAAAGATACATATATTGTGACAATTTTCTAATGACATTATCATGTTCATGCAAATGTTCACAGGAAATTTAAATGTCATAATAAATGCTTCACAAATACAAAAAGAAGTTATGGTTCCAAAAAGAAACTAAACTATATATTACATTTCCGGTACATGCATACAATCGATGATCAAATTAATATTGCACACCTTCGAACTTATTACTTGAATGAAAATATGCGTAGACTAAATATGAATGTACGTTTAGGAAAATATTCGTGAAAACTAGGATTCTGGTTATTTGCCCACGCTTTTATGGAAAAAAAGCAGTAAGACGTTATTGGAATAAACATACAGCTGGAAAAATACTAGCTATAACACAATCTAGCTCTATGTCAGGCTATGGAAAAGAGGTTTGTCTCAAATGTGGGATTCAAATGATACAGCTCATATAAAATGAACATTGTTAATAAATAATTGGACCGTGTGGAATCATCTCTGATATTCCGACAAGTTAGTTAATTGTAAAGCTAGCTTACCTATGTCATCGCCGGGCACAATCAACACTGATATAGTCTCTTCGCCAATTATTTTAAACGCGTAAATTTTACACACATTTATGCGAATTTAAATAAATTAATAAAAGCAATTCAGTGCTCGACGAAAATTCAACAAAAGTACGTTCACAAGTGAAGCAAACAAATTAATATAACTATTCTTCTGCCCGTGATGGGATCAAACGTTTAAGGTGTGAATGTGTTTGTCAAAACAATGTGCTAGTATCATAAATAACAGTGAACATCTGTCATCATGCCTTTTTAATTTCCGTACATTTTCCCGCCCTGCCAATCACGTGCACGTGTGTTCATTCCAATTAATTGGTGACACTTTTATGACACCACTAATCTTAAAGGAAGTAGGATTTTTAGCCGTTCGTTATGTTGATTGGTTTGATCCTTAACGTGTTGACCGGGGGTGTTAATTGGTCTGTTCTTAAATCGATTTCCTCTTATAACGAAATGGTCCTTAGTAAGTGTTTTTAGGTTGATGAAGCCATTTACATACTCTCCTAAAATAACTAGCGCACATCGGCATGCACCTTGACGTCAGTATGGATACTGAAAAGAATACCGTTGGGGTAACAATAGAAAATGATATAATATCTAATCATTGCAAAATCAAGCAAGTCAGCAGACATATATAGTCTTTTAGTCTCCTGTCAAAAAACCTCAATGCCCTTTTACAATTAGGTCGGGTACCAAGCCATGGAGAAAGAGCTATAATTAATAAAAAAATATAATAAATAACGCACAAATTTAGATATTCGGACATGTTGGTAGGTCTCTAAGTTCAATATTTACTGCCACAATATCGTTAGTTTATAATAGTTTTTAGTTTAAACTAGGATCAAGCTACCCTTGTAAAGAATGCAAGTTCACCAATAGGAACTGTCCTTATTATGACATAGAGAAATACTTTAACCCAGTGCTGTTTTGGTTAAGGCAGCACACAATAGCAAGAGATTAGCTACAAAGACCTATATTAGTCACGCGTGTCTTTGCTTTTTGTACCAGCAGAAAAAGGCAGATTTAATAAAAATGCAACATTTTAATACCTAGAAGATATTAGATACATTAAATACATTTAATTCTCTAATACAATATATATTTATATACGATATACTAAACTATGTGAATTACCAACCCATGCTTAACTACTCACACACTTTTCCCGTACTTTTTTCACTTTAAAACATCCTCGTAACTAGTGTGTAACTTGATGTATTTTTTATTCATAATCATCCGATTTCATGTTCAGTTTTAGTTCAAAAAGTGCCAGCTCTAATCAGGAGTAGAAAACATTTCAATGGTGAACATTTTAAGAAACAGTTTCTTAGGGGTGTAATGCCTTTAAACAAAGAGCAGTCATAATCTTCCGCCAAATTGGGGTCCAGCAAATCAGAGAATGGGTTTATTAGGAATGTTTAGATTTTAAAGAGATTTCACCCCATCACGTGTCTTGTGGGTTTTGAAACTTTAGTTATTGTTTGATTTGGACATGATATCGGTTGGACATTGTATTAATTCAGTTTATGTATGTGTTATCCTATATTATTAATTAAATATTTAATGAAATGTATTTATTCTAAAAGAAGATTAAGAGCGCGTATTATTAGTTCTGCTATGTCGGGGCCGGCGGGTGGGGGTGGGGTGGATGATTTACTTTCTTCACCTAGGTAGCTGGATCCGAGTATGAGTCTAGTAATATTTAATCAAAGGCTATATTATGATGGTGAGTTCCAATCTCCAAATTCATATTAGAGATTTTGCTTAACATTTGTATTTTAGTATTTAAATCTATATATTTCTTTGATTAGTTCTTGTCTATTCTTTCCGTAAATTGTCTGAAATGCTTGTAAATAACTAAGAGCGCCGGGGTAAATATGTATTGTTGATCGGCAATTTTGTTCTATTTGAACACATTTTATGGGTTGTAATTAACAGTTTGCTTCTAAATATAGAATGTCTAGTGCTTAGTTTTATTTTGGTCTTGTTTATTTATTCTGTTGATTTTCAATCATAATAACTCATGCTCTTATAGCATTTTTGTTTGTATCCTTGCTACCGTCGGTGTAGATGTGGATGTGGGTAGCGATATCTCAGCACTCAGTATTTGAGTTGAGTTTAACTAAGGGAATAATCTTATCAAATACGTCGATTACGTCTTCTAAATTTGTTTTAATGTTCATGGATTTGATCCCTACATGGAAAGGATTAAGTGGAGGTGTTAATTTTTCGGTTGTTAGTCCAATTTTGTCTCATAATAATATAATTATTATTTAATAGTTCTGTTTCTATCTTTTTAGTTTGTTAAGTTTTTTTCCCGATTGACCCATATTCTACTATTCCTTACCGAATTTTTATTTAAACAGTGCTTGAAAAAGGGTTGAGTATGAGACAATGGTATGTTTCTGATGTTATTTATTTTCTAGCAGCTAGTCATTTATGTAGGTTATTCGGTACATGTACCTACAAATCACGCGAGCGATTATAAGCCCCCACACAGATTGCCACTTTTATGACACAACGTTTCTATTCAAATTAGACGGGCAGTGGTCATTTATCTGTAGTGCACAACACCTGCATCCGGTCTAAAGACATGTCATACATGTATGAAGATCCAAGCACACATAATCTGGCTGTGAAATTTCACTTCAGTAAAACGCAGACACGGATGCGGGGAATAGGGGCAGAAAATTGAAATATACGTGTATAAACTTTATGTATGTATGTATGTATAGAAGAGTGGTGTAAGAATGTTAGGAAATTACAGATTTAAATTAATTTGTCTTAACATGGTACATTTTTACACACTTGTTCAATGTTTAAGCAGGCTATCATATTGGCGTCACTTATTTATCATTTGCCTACACATTTTACCATTTAGATGGAAATAGTTGTATTGTCTCATTTGAATGGTGTGAAAACATTACCGCCTATATGCGCTGGAAGTGGGCCGATTGGAGCAGAACGATTTGGACTAAACCGAGTTGGTACAGTATAAATAGGCTGATTGAACCTTTACTTTAACAACATGTCGCATTTGCCATGGTATTTCGTGTAACGTGACGTAAACGAAAACAGTACAGTATGTTGTATCGAAGCGTACACCGTATCGCATCGTATCGTGTAGATTTTCTATCGTAATGCATATCGTGTATGGTATCGAATCGTAACGTGTATGGTATCGTGTAAAAACCGCACATGGTATCGTACATCGAACGCAATCGTACCGTACGTATATCGTATCGTGTGACAACTGTTACGGTTCCAGTACTGTACGTCTCATGGAAGAATAGTGATGTTTTTATAAAGTGCTTACTAAGTTACAAAATAAAATAAAACATAAATTTAATTGTTTCGAACACCAATGCTCTTCTCGTTTGTCAAACTCTACTTCCATGAATATTTGTTTAATTTAATAGCAGTTCATGCTCTAATTTAAGAAGGGTTTTCCCATTAGCAACGATACAAAAATGAAAGAAAAAAAGAAAGATTCGACATACGTTGCATATATTAAGTGTCTTGACGTAAACTATTGCGGTATGTGTTTGAAAATACTGGCCAGAAATATTGTAATGTATATTTCTTTCGTAATAGTTAAGCATACTACCATTCAAATGTTACCGGGATGATTTCTGGTAACGTCCGTCCATTGTGTGACATTTGATAGTCTGTCTTTTTTGCTGAAGCGATGGCCTATATACCGGATACGAATCTGTGTGAATATGTACATTTTATACAACGATGTTTAGACCTTTACTTTTGTTTTCTATATTTTATATTTTCAGCTCACTGGCAAAAATGCAGGCTTAGTTGAATCCTTAGTTGAATTCACAATATACGATGTATTTTTTAGATTTTATTCTATTTCTAACGAATGTGTATTACATTTCTAAAATGAAGACACTTAAAAATCAGATTTTATTCTATTTTTAACGGATGTGTATTACATTTCTAAAATGAATACTCTTAAAAATCAGATTTTATTCTATTTTTAATGGATGTGTATTACATTTCTAAAATGAAGACACTTAAAAATCAGTGCAGTAGTGTATGATCTCTTCCTGGAATTAGCATAGCCATCGCTGAGCTTGGTAGCTCGGCGTCGGTTCAAGATTGCCAGACTCAATTACATCTAAGCATGCAAATCAACCAGTACGTGCTAGATTTATTGGATCGCATCCGGGATGCTGATAATGTGTACATGCAAACATGCTCACTGGACTCCAGTCTACGCATATTATTTACATACCAACACGGTCATGTTATGGTTCGCAGCTATGCCTGTTTCGTTCATTTCACGACCAACCTTGTAAAGTTATTAAATGACGTGGTGCTATATAAAAATAAAACACCACAATCCAATTAGAGCTTAGCAATTATGCGAACATCTGCATCTGAGATTTGTATGCTATTAATGTCATTTTCTGCTCAGTAACACATCAACGTAAATCTCTTTGTGCGAGAGCATCTATTTTAAAGGACATATTGAAACAAAATCTGCGTACTTACGTTTTAAAAATGCAAGACGAATTTCAAAATATATAATTGAATGTTAACAGTATGTTTTGTATATACATGTACAATAATAGATCAAAACAGTGGAAGCGTTCGTTAACACCAGCATAACTGGCATCATATTTTAATGATATTAGCACTCCTAAAAACAATTGAAACAAACTAAAAAAATGAGTTACACTTGTTAACCTACCATATACTGACATGTTGCGGTGCTTGTCAAAGTACCATATGTTTTCAACATGTGATTATACATAAAAACAATTAACGTGACATTCAAAAGTTATTCCGTTCACATATTACTTGTTTCTACGGCAAAATATGCCACGAACAAATGTTCGCAGTTTATTTACGCTCATATCGCGGCTGTACTTGAGATAACGAGGGATCCTTTTTAAGGATAAAAATAAAGTACATATCATTTGTGAGCAAATCCTAGCACCGCCGAAAAAAATAAAAATAAAGTGTGATTATTATTTAAGCCTTCAAATATAGGCAAGTTCCTAACTAAAAGTTTTAAAAATTGGTAGCTAGCATAGATACTGATTATTATTCCGTGTCATAGGGGGGGGGGGGGGGGGGGTTAGTCAGCATTTTTGCCGATACTGCGAAGCGACATTTCTATCATTATAGCGCAGGGGCACTTATGAGGTGCCCAGGGACTGAACCCGGCCGGTCCATTATACTGACACCGACGAGTCAGGCGTAATGCTGTCCCCTTAGCCCCGAGCGTTAGGAGGGAAGCCACTACTACCAACTTTAAAGTCTTTGGTTAGACCCGGCCTGGGTTCGAACCCACGACCTCCCTATCCGCAAGCCGACGCTCTACCATCTGAGCTATTGCGGCCGGTAATAGTAAGATGTGACCAACGTTTTATATTGCAGATAGTTGAAATAGTTCAAAAACGAATTAATGTTATAAACGTGTTATCTCATAAAACTATAAATTTTCGTTAAATATAGTTGTATGTTCTTAATTATGATACAACTCAATCATATCGCTAAGTTTTACTATTTAATTAACATAGATGTCGCCTTACCAAAGATGATAAACATTATTGTATTTTCAAATTTCGTATGCTACATTGGTAAAATGAATTAATTGTAATCAGTATTCATCTACATCCTTATCGGTAGTTAAATATTTTCCAAAAGAAGTTTAGTAAATTTGTGCTTTATGGCCTACCTAATAGAAATTGACACAGTTGACACCATTGGCGTCAGAGAAGATCGAGGAAAATCTTACATGTGCTTTTGATAAGATATGAGAAGCATACTTTGTTTTAAATTCATACACACGATGTAGGTAGTCAATGCAAACGAAACCTGATTGCTTGGGATTCACTGTTTTAAAGAAAATGACTGATGATATTTCTTTAGAATGAAAATATAAGTCATTAATTTTTTAATGTAAGATAATAACAATAACATTTTATATTGTATAATGCCTACGCTATTTCAGATAAGTTAGAAAAGTATAGTGATAGCGTTCCTTTTATATAGGTATATTTTATTGCGACTAATTGCAATTTTCTGGCATTATTATATTTCTAAGAGTGTTGGCATAATTAACAATACTTTTGTTCGATAAATGGTTATAGAAGGCCATAATTCTAAATGTTCTTTTACCACAACACACTATGTGTTTACAATTTCATTCTGAGTGCCTTTGGTGAAAAAAAAATACAAAGATGGATTATATGTGAACACAGTGGCTGGCGAAACGGATAATGCGCGCGCGCGCGCGCGCGTGTGTGTGTGTGTGTGTGAGTATGTGCGTGTGTGAGTGTGTGTGTGTGTGTGAGTATGTGCGTGTGTGTGTGTGTGTGTGTGTGTGTGTGTGTGTGTGTGTGTGTGTGTGTGTGTGTGTGTGTGTGTGTGTGTGTGTGTGTGTGTGTGTGTGTGTGTGTGTGTGTGTGTGTGTGTGTGTGTGTGTGTGTGGAGGATTAGATACCAAGAAATGATTTATACGAAGAGACAATTTTACAGGTTTTATACAAATATCCAACCAATAAGTAAATAAGATAATAATGACATATATCCGAATATGGACTTTGGTTCTTCAATTTGATCTACATATGGACAGGATGCTACAACCATTTATACTTCTTCTCTGGTCGTCATTTTTTTCTTGATTCATAACTAACTTTAATTTAAAAAAAATGTGTATTGTTTTCTAATAGCAAAAACATCTTCTCTTTTAAATACCTTGGGAACATTTTTTTCAATTACGTTACTCTTCTTTCTACCGACGTCATAACTTATCTAAGAAAATGTCAGCGCTTGACATTTTTACTTCAATAAATCGTGCTTTTTCCATTGCTTGCATTTGAGAAATCCCTCAGAAAGTGCAAGATTTCAGCTTTGTAAAACCGGTTTAAGCACCCTAGTCGGTCTCTTTTCCTGACCGTTCCAGTAAAACCTTCCGTTGACTGTTTGGTTTGCTCTTTTTTGTTTCTTGACTGATCACCGTTTCGTCCTTACTGTTACATTTGGCTTGCGTGTGAATACCTTTGTCGTGAGCCTTTTTAAAATTAGAGATATTATCTATTACCTTAAATCAGTTTCAGTTCTGTGTCGTTCTCATTGCTAGTAAGTGCATCATAAACGAAAACTGATTCTCTCTCATTCTTGCAATGTCTATATACAACAATGACTTCTGGATGCGTGAGATAAGGGCAAGCTTTAGATATTTCTTCTTTCAGCCCATTTCTCAATTTTTTAATTCATTATTTCAGGGTGTATTTTCTGGCTTATTTTATCTAGACTTTAAGTTATTTTAAATGACTTGTTTAAATAAAATATTATAATAATACTTGCTTTAACAGCTATGAGGTAAAGCCTTCTATTTTAAATGTGTTTTATTTTATTTTAATTCTTATGTAAAATACTTTTTAAGTACAAGAAAATTTACTTTAAGTAGGGTCGTAATGTAAATTATAACAACTACATACATACATAATCATTTATTTTAACTACCTACTTAAACGTCTTGATTCGAATAAAACAAAATAGCACACATGTTCACTTAAGCCCGCTTCATTTAAAAGCACAGCGTGTTAAAGTGCATGCACTCGTTTATTACATGCATAAAACTTTAGGTCAGCAAATTACACATAAGCTTAAAATCATGTTCTCGTTAAAATTTTATTATACTCAAGAATCAACTCATACCTGTCAAAAAATTGAAAATTAGTTTATGGTTTCTAATTACAAGATTCTAAATTAATGAATCACAGACAAAGCATATGAGCTGATGAGAATTTTGGTTTATAATATCGCTTAGACAATCAAATTTCTATAGATGCTTTTATAATTAAGTCATTCAGAACCCATGTCTTCCAATTAAATTGCTTAGTACTAGTTACGCAATTTGGTGAAAACGTATTAATTCAAGTAAAAGGTAGATGCATAGAGCAAGATTTGGGTGTTTTAATTTTTTTCAAGCCTTTATAGATATATTGATTTATGGCATTGGGCACGTCCTTCGTTTAAGTGGACAGTTAATTGTTTATTATATATATGTGTGTCAAAGAAGAAGAGGTCGTAAAGAAAATGTCAAATGGGCTTACTGTATTGCTGTTGGTAAGAAACACTCTAATTTCCATCCTTTTCTTGATACCATTGGAGCCTGAGGTTGTGCCCAGCTGGGTAGACCCACCCCAGCCCCACTACCTTCCTCCAACCCATTATCCGCCTACTGTGATAACAGTGTGAAGCAAGATAAGACTACATTCTGAATTTCAATACATTTAACAGTCAAATTTATCAGGAACATTCCAACATTTATTCATCGCCTGCATATGCTATTCAAGGCATGTAACTGCAATGATTGTAATGCGGTTCGTAAAAATGGTTAGTTTGGAAAAGGTTCAATTTCAATTTGCGAATCAAAATTGAAATGAACACATTTATTGTTATGCTTCTGATTGCTTGTAACACCATCGATACTGATTTCCTCGACGAAGCTACTACAAGGCAGGCGTATGGTAGTCTTTCTTTTGTCGCATTATTTTTGTGTTCACAGATGCCAAGGACGGCCAGAAAACTCAAGATCAATTATTTTTCAAGTATTTCAAACCACTTAATAATCAATATGATTTGGCTTTAACGAGTGGCGACGAGCAGATGCTCTTCTTTGGTTATTAGGTCGTAAAACCAAGCGGCACTCTGGGACATTAGAGTGTATACTGTTATAACGCTACACAGTCTAGCAGATGCGGTTTAGGTTGTTTCAAAGAGAGTGTCTTGTTTAGAACAAAGTTATTTCTTTGTAAGTCACTGATTCCTAAAATGTCTTTATTGATTTTTCAGAAGTTAAAGCTTTATTTCAAAATAAACACCCTAAAAATCCTCACATTGACAAGCTTATTCCAATTATCCATTTTCGTATTAACTATTTGCGTTGACTTTGACAGGCCATTTGCCTAAAATATAAACGAAAAGGCATATCCTGGTCTAATAACATCTTTAAGGTGCAAAAATAATGCATTATACAATGTATGTGGAACACCACAATGTACATTTAAATTAAATACAGTTCCTTTTTTGTTGAAGGTTCGTGTAAGAAAGGCATTTGTTAAGTTCATACGGTTACTACCGAAATGATATGGGATATTAGGTTGATACTCGTGCCCTAGTTCATAGTTTCATATTGATTACAGTGTGTTCTACGACACATTTAAGAGACATGATGATGATGCCATATCAGTTAAACCATCAAAATATATTGTTTACAAGGAAACTGAACCATATTTTAATATCCATACTTTAAATATTTGAATTAAAAAGCTTTGAGGTTTCGTGCTTTGAGATTGTTTGATCTCTGCCTCTCGAAAAATGTTAAAATGGTGCCTTGATCGTCGTTTGGAATTTCAATTACAATCGTAGTACATAGAAATGAATTGATCCAACATGGGCAACGATATTCAGTGTATACTATAATGTCTGCAATTCTAAATGTATTTATCTAAATTATTCTTCAAACCTTGGAACTAGTATATATAGTTGCATTTTTGCAATAAGTATTATTATAATTTATTGATGTTAAGGAGCAAACTTTGCTGTAAATATGTTTAATTTTCAGTCGTCATAAGATTATTAAACAAGTAAAACAGCACCATATGAATATTTAGTCACCTGCATTTAAGAGTACCCTTATGTCCATTTTGTAAATAAAATAATTAAAAAAAATGAATACACCCGCCTCAGGCAACTGTTTCATACTGATATACAGTGGTAAATTCTCTATATAATAGGATATTACTGCTTAGTGAAATGTCTATTATTTATTGGGTTTATCGTCCCATCACCAGTATTTCAATTATCAAGAGTATTTAAGGTAGAAATGTAAACAGTGTGCATTTATATTTGTTTCTATATTTTATATAAAAATCAAGGACAATTGAAAAATAAGTAGATTGTATATAGTCCATAATTGTTTGTCACACTTGTAACAAAAATAATATTTGATAAACACTGCATCGCAAGGATTAACAATAATAATCGGATTATGGCAATGCAACTTAGTAAATAATGTAACCAGGTGTCGTCATTTATGTAAAATCGTTCTTTCTTTGAGCAGGAGAACTGATGTGCAAAATGTTTTTTAAAAGGACCGTGCCAAGTTTTAGAAAATACCCAATCCTAATGACAAATTTGTAATCCTTTAATGAGTCAGTTTGGGCAAATGCAATGAGATTTCCGTCTTATTTTGCTTGTGCAAAAGATCAGATAATCTAATCAAAGTTATGATACATCTGTATTTACCCAGTACATCAAAATATGTGTTATGCATGTTTTAATATTACTTAATGCAACACCAATTTAAACGCAGTAACCTATTTACCAGTGCAGTTTACTTTCTGAGGAGTAATTAAATATAATGCAACATACTTTTATTACAAATAGAGAGTTTGTCCACTTAAAAACTATTAACAATTTCCATCTGTTCAAAGAAGGAAACATGATTATTTCTTCTTGCGTCTAATTTACCATGTCTTAAATTTTTAAGGTCAATGGGTTTTAAGGTACAGTGTTATAGATGATTGTTTATAATTTAGCAAAGATAGTGCCCATAAAAAGCACTAGACAAAATTAAACATCTAAATAATTATTTTAAAAAATACTAACTTGCTCATAAAATAACTCGGAATGACTCACCAGATTAAAAAAGACTTTAGATTAGGCCCTCTACGTAGAGCCATTTGCCAGCCAGAGATTAAGCTTTAGCCTAGGTTGCGTCTCCCAGAAGGATTCTTACAGAGGACAATTCGAAGAATTACCAACTGTCGTATTCTGAGTTTTCGTCTGAGCCAACAGTCTTGATATTGTAGCGTTTCTTCAACTCTATAAAGATAAGCTGTTGGGTTTAGATTTCCTTGAAGCCTATTTGTAGACAGAAAACAGTGTATGGTACTAGGAGCACCAATCACAACGGATACGATAACATTCTTTATACAATCTAGCGATCTGGATTGTGTCATTAGAAACACTTTCTATACAGAACTGATTTACATGGATGCACTTGGTAGCTTGTGATATTTTTGCAATCAAGTATTTATAACGATAGACCTTATATGCAATATGACAGTCTAACATCTTGGTGTCTCAGTATAAATTTGATTTTGATATTATAGGTATAAACAGATTAAATGAATAAAATAGGACTGAAGGCCTATAATTACAAGAAATACAAATGCATACGTACATGTGTGTGACAAAGGCACTTACAAAGTTATGTTTTATAACACCCTGTAATAAAACTGTAGCCGGGTGATAAAGGGAGAATATATAAACAGTCGGTACAGCATTCGAGTCTTGTTCAAGTTTAGACTGGCTGCATAGTTTTCTCCCTATATGACAACAGTATATTTATTTGCATACAGTAGTAAATAATGGGTCTGACTTTTGGTAAGCATATGTTTTCTCTCATAAAATATAATAAAATTTGTGGAAGTGAAGTTACATCGAAGGTAGTTACAATATGGAAAATGTGCACCGCTGCAATTAAAATAAGTATGAAGCAATAATATTCAAATATTGAGAAGCACACAATTGGCTTTGTGAGAACCTTTCTTAAACTTGATTTTCAGGTCGTATTTTGACATAATCGTTTCGAGTGATCGTTCCGATTGATATTTGATACTGTCATCATTTGATTGACGAAACAAATAAAACTGGGTCTTCGTTGTAAATGTTTTTGCTATATTTTTAAAATATTTTTTTCGCTTTCGAAGCTTTTATTCTGATAGTTGAACATTTTAAAATGTAGTCCGAAACCGTCTCTATTATGATTGATATTATGCACATTTTTCATAAAAGCATACCAGTAGTTTGTGTAAAGGTTTTCACAAATGGAACACAGTTAATCAATTTATCACTTTCTACCGAAAGAATAAAAAAAAAAACTGACCCAGCTACATCTTATTAGCATCTCCTCGTTAAATTATTTGTAAGTGTTCTTTGACATTCGTTAAGATTTTATAATATTTTCTTATTAAATTTTTTTTTTACTTTTTACAGTTATCAGTGTAGCGTACGCATGCTAATCATCATGGCTAATAACATGTCTATTTGTTCCCTCTTATCTCATCTATCCAAAGAGGAAGCTAAGCCCAATCTTAAGATCTTTAAAAAAAATCAAATCTTCTGAGAGTACCTAAGCTTTAGGAAAGTCGACAATATTCAAGATTCCTATTTGTTATAAAATGTCTGTACGTAAATTAAACGAATCTAACGAAGATAAATATTTCACATACAGACTAGGTCAAAGCCGGATGAATTACTGTCAATAATATTCTGTGGAAGACAGTAACGTCTAGGAACACATGCTGATTATTTATCTGGACAATATTATATCGCGTTGGCAATCGGCAGAAATGTAGTGATAGAAAACGCCAGTAATAGTAGGTTGACCCAAATGGGAAACTGATTTATTAAAAACATGAACACGTCATTCTAATGGTTATCTGATCGGTGATTTGTGAAAAGTATTTCTTACAACATTTGAGCTTTAATAAAATAAACGTTTATTCCTATTTTGACATGTAATATGTTACAATTTAAACACATTCTGGCTGTCTTCATATATATGTGTTCTGAAGTTTTACCTAGATGGTGTTAAGTTCAATAAAATCGAAAAAAATAAATAAAATGGCATGTCATTTGATTATTTATAAAATATTTTTAGTAAATGTGTAGTTTAATTGTACCGATTTCTATAAAAGGATTTATTTTGTTAATGACATAAATATGTAAATGTAGCATCAAGTTTAATATGAGACACTATTGACCTCTTAGTAAATGTTCTATATTTTACCATATAACATATGACTGACTATGCCATAGTCAAGGACATTCATGATCTCCTTTGGGAGATTAAGCGAATTTGCATTCAGGAAATTATTCCGTTGCTATGGTAATCAGTGTAAATATGTCAAGAAAATATTGGTTGTTACAGATAAGAAATGGTTCTTCTATAACATATTGATATAGATTGTGTTTTTAGGACTAGAACACAAATTATTATTTTGTGAGCAGTTATTCGTTGGCAGTTTTTACACGTTCAAACTTAAAGTCTAATATTCAGTAATGAATCGATGCCATTTGTATCTTTATCCCAAGAACAATTCGTGACAAACAGTACTCTCCTTTGGACGTTTTTTCTGCTAATTGGCCTCCAATGACTCGTTATGTTATGACTGTGGCAGTGGGAATTGTAACGATAAAATAAGTAGAAGCGCCATGTAAAAATGTATTTTTTCCCGATTTATACAAGCAGATGACCAACATAGTATTTTTTTAAATGAGCGAGTAAGCAAGAATGTAATATATATATATACAACACGTCAGTCAACACTTCCTAGTATGTAGTTGTGGTGTCCCAATATGCAACCAATTTGACGTGTCAGATGTTCTACAATAACAAGGCCTCAAATTCATACAGTTACTTAAAGGACATTTGCCTTTAAGTAGTTTTTAAAATTGCTAGAGGATACTATGTACATATTAAAGTACTTGCTATAATCAGTACTTAATTAACAGTCTGGTAATTAAATTCATCGGATTCGGTGGATTTAAAACGGTAGGAATAAACTTCAAACATTATCTATCTAATGTTATAATTTTCTGCAAGATGTTCTCCCCCGTCCCAAAGGCAACACATTTTTTTCATATATAAGATCAAATAACCAAAGACAACATTTCTTGAAGTCGAAAAAAAAGTTCCATTTTTGACGTAAACTTTGTTTCGATTCCAAGTTAATTATCGTTCTAAAATAATGTGAAAATATGTTTAACTCATTAGGGAAAATGCCTAGTTGGTCTTGCGGAAATTATTTTATTATAATGAAATAAAATGGTGAACAAAAATTATTATTTGTTGTCCAATATGGGAACAGTT
Source organism: Sinonovacula constricta (assembly GCA_007844125.1). Taxonomy (NCBI): domain Eukaryota; kingdom Metazoa; phylum Mollusca; class Bivalvia; order Cardiida; family Solecurtidae; genus Sinonovacula; species Sinonovacula constricta. Next base: position 35,746,205 of record CM017558.1, read on the forward strand.
CTTATGTTTGGAAATTAATTGACCTAGATATTTGCTACTTGAATAATGCCCAAAGAAGGGAGAACACGAAATATCTGAAATAAGTCAGTTCGTTTTGGTCGTTATCCCAAATAATTGGAGATGTATTTATAATTGCTAAAAGTGTAATTATCACCAGGCCCTTGGTTGAAAAAATATATTGGACAAAAATTTAACATAACTGATGGTGGTGTTTTAAGCTAGAAATTGTGAATATTGTAAGGTGATTTATCCTTGTTTAAATGTTGTTAATGTAAATATAGTTCAGATCCAGGAAAATCTCCAAAAAAGTAAATAAACTCGTTCAAAGCTTACTTCAGAAATAGGTCAGATACGGTAATGTTAATGCGCCAATTATCTTGCAGAGCACGTATAGTTCTATAATCTGCTTTCAGATCCAGGACATCTGGGCATGCTTAACTGAAGCTTGTAATAAATTTGTCTCCTTGCACGGACGCTAGAAAGGGTTTACAATACGTAATAAGTGTAATAAACATATTTGTTAGTTCTGAAAGCGGCTATCGGTGGAGATAATCAATGTCTAGCACATGTTAAATCTTCCCCTACATTTATTTAAGACAATTTATCGTCTTCAAGATATATTCTTTAAATACAAGCTAACTACCAATTTGTTGTTGGTTATAATCAACTTACGTCTAATGATTTAAACAGTCGACACCTTATATGCAAATGTCTTTCTTTTCTTTAAAACACAACAGATCAATAATCTGTATTAATTTAAACTTTAGAAAATTAACGTCAGAAGGACATTCTAAAATACATCTACAATAGCGCAATTCTTTGGCAACCGAGATGTCTTGTTTTTGGATGTTTCTCGCGTATTGTGAAAGATTATTAATGCCACGTAATAGTTGATGTATTGTCTGAAGTATGTCGTGGACCAATAATTTATCATTTCAAAAATGACAAGAATATAAATTTAAAGATTTATAAGAAAAATAATTTTATGATATATATATTCAATTTATTATTTCTGACAGACGGGCACCACCATTCATCGATAAAAAGAAATACATAAGCTTAAATCTACTATGCACCGAAAATATAATCGGCAGAACCAATGGGTTCCTTTAGATAAATTGTTTGTAATACGTTATCTGTACCAACGGTCAAACACCGTAATTTAAAACAGTTCGTTTCCTGGAAGTTTTCATTCCATTATGTTATTACGTGTGCGATCCCTGACTAACTCTGATGGAATTATTTCCCCATTTGTTCCTAGGTGAAATTTTGTATGCATTGAAAAAAAATATACAATTGTATGTTTATACGAAACATATTTATTTCTATTTAGTACAACAATAACAAAATGTAAGGTTATCTTTAAACCAAGTTTTATCAATATTTAAGAAGCCAAGAAAATAATAAAAGCGAAAAAAAATATACTCACCTTACTGTCAAAAATGTTTGTTGACAGTCGATCGTTTCTTTTAATGTGACGACAACTCAAAGTCTAAACGTGACCGAATAACATAGCCTGGTACAACATGAAAATTAAATTACATCGAACTCCTCAATAGATCAATAACTTAACAACGTAAATGAAATCTAATCCAAAACTACATTCATTAAAAAAAACGTATGCATGTCCACGGTAGGCAGTTTGTTAAAATTTAAAAAGTATATGCCCGAGTCGTGCTTAGAGAAACAAATATTTTAAAATACATTGAATGCAATCATCATTGAAAGTACTATAGAATATCTCTGAATCTACTGTCAATACTCACGGGATAGTTTATACTATAAAACGTCAATGTTTTCGCTCTAATACTGTTGTACCATCCCTAGGCAAAGATCTGATTTGTTTCCATCCTGTTACATTAAATATATGAAGCTGAAGGCTCTTCTCAGATTACAGGTATTTCTTAGGCGCAACTTCATTGTAGCTGCATGTTAACGATCTTCAGTTGTCTCCTTCAAAAACATTATGATTATAGCCAATCTGTTTGGTATTATAATCAGTCTTTACAATTGCAGATTCATACAAAGCATACAATCTATTCTGCTTAATAGGAAATAGGCAACATCTGGCCATTTTCTCGTGAATATATCTGGTTGGATGTCTAGTCTATTGACATGCAAACATTATAGACTAAGGGCTTTAAACGTCTTATGGGAAACCAACGATATTAAGTACATTTTGATTTTGTTCTTCGGTGAAAGGAAGCAACTCATTGTAATTATACTCTATATACGGGTTTAATAATAACAACAAAAAATTACAATATATCTTAGCATTTCTTGTGTATTTGATGCATTGTTTGTCTGCACAATATCTTACAAAAAGTAGCCATCTGATACTTTAAATACTATCAATACGTTTCAAAAAATATGTTCATATACTTAATTAGACAACAGCGTTAAAAACGTCTTCTACAATGGATTGTCTGATCATATTTAGTTTGCATGGTGTTAAACTCCCGATGCAATTGTTTGCTGTTATTTTTCTTTCTCTTCTGGGATATTTTATTTACACTGTTTGGTAGAAAAGCCTTCAGGAAGTGCCTTTTTGGAACACATTCACAACAGGTTTAAGCACCCTAGCCGGTCCTTTTGCCGACTGACCGTTCCAGGACGGTAACTGCTTGATTTATTTTTGTGTTTTATATCTCGTTTCTGTGTTTTGTCCCTTTTGCATTAACCCTGTTTGCCTTTGTATAGAGATAGATCTCATTTCAATATATGTGGTAATTCTTATAGGACCCTTTCTTATTTTCTTATTAATAATATGGCCGCATCTAGTTAGTGTATTAAGATATAGCCTTACTTAACTAGGGCTATGACTCAATATATACTGTCTTAGGCATCTGTTTTAAGTCTTAATTTATTCGGACATGTATTTCAGTGATAAGTTTCGAAAGTAAGAGGTTTGCAGTAAATACGAATAAAAGTGCAGTCTAGTAATCGAAAAGCAGGACACTAATTATACCTCCTATTAAAAATATCAGCTTAATATCATATCCATCATTCTTTAATGGAAACAACAATACAGGAGAAAAAATGTAAACATAAATAGAAAATCAAAACCCTGACCTATTGCGAGCAATCTTATTTTATCAAATAAAACAGAAAACATTTTTTGTATAACAAGTAGTAGATTACAAAAAAAAAAAAATGTTTTCATAAAAATGATTTATGAACAGATTTAACAGTTTGATGTCCGTTGTTTTCAGGGAATGATATTCAGAACCAATATGCAATATCTTTAACAAAACTAATACCTCAACACGTGCATATCGCCAATAATTTATTTAAACGTAACATAAATCGGAAGCTAGTAAGCATGCAGACCTATTCTCAAAGAATCACAGGAAACAATAAACAAAAGATTAATAACTCTTGCTACAGTTTACTGGATAGATGGATCGTTGAAGTACTGTCTGATCCTTTTCCTTATGATCAAATCACTCCGATGCCTGCGTAACCAGAACTTAAGTGTCCAGGGACTTGGTACATTATGGCATGCATTCTAACTAGACTTAAAATTATTAACGACTGTGGAAGAAATAAATCCAATTTCAATTTTAGATTACCATCTTTTTTAGTGTTTATTCTTTACTTGAACGAAGTCTTGACGAAGATATTTTACCATGTGATAGATAGATATATTGTCATATACTAAACTCTCAAACACAATCAAAACAATTTAAGTGTTAGACAGGCTTCTCAAAGCAGAAGCCTTTGATATTTTTATTAAATGTCAAATCGACCTTGGCAAAATAAATTAATGTTGTTTTTTCAGTGAAAGCTGTTTATGCAAAAATGTGTTTCCCTTTCTTTGTTTGTTTGTCTTATCAATTTTAGGTGCACGTCATAAATTTACTGTTTATATTACTTAAATAAATTATCTATGTCTCTTATAGATATTAAAGATATAATGAGGATTGGAATAAAAAATTGAGACGTGACTACGAATCCGTTCATCTATTTACATTGTTTATTACATTACATCAAAAAGGCAAACTGTAACATATATAAACATTTTACATTAAATATTGAATGTCACAAGTATCTATTTAACTGTCAACGATAAGTGAACAAACGTCTCGTGAGACCAATATTAATTTGTGAATTTATATTCTCGTCACATTCTGACATTTGCTACTTGTGTATTTGTCATATCGTTGGGAACAAGTATAAACACTATGGTCACACCATAACACGCATAGCTTCCAGGGATACTGCGTGTTACGTATGAATATTATATTTCATTTGACATTTTATTTCATATCTAAGACATTCGTCGCAGATACAGCAAAATCGTTCAAAATTATATAATTAGAAATAACTGCAAACCATAGCAATAACAGTCACTGTCTTGATGATATTTGACTTTCATTTTCTTTGAATCTCCGTTTATATATGGTCATAAATGGATATGCCTACCCCCTTGAAGTAAAAGTGCATTTTAATCACTATCTACATAAGAGGAATTTTAAACCGAAAGGTATGCTGGATAAATGTCTAACTATCAGTTACCAACTAGGTTTGCAATTTCAAACCTTATTTGAAAGGAGTAAGGATTATACATAAAGATAAAAATATATACAATAGATTAGTGTTACAGCATGTATCTTAAATACACAAAGGTTTTGGGGTGTAGAATTTTGCACTTTAAAACACATATAAGGTGCGCTGTGATGTTCAATTAAGTTGTCTAGGAATTGCTAAGTATTATTTTAAATCGATAAACATTTATGATATTATTGGTAAATTTTTAATCAGATAACTATATAAATAAGGTAACTATAGATTGTACAATTGTAATGCTTAACGCTATTGTACAAACTTTATTATTTTGGTTCAGAAACGTTTCACACCACGTTTAATTGTTTAATCGAGATATCTTCATAATCCATTATCACTTTCAGATGCTGGTGATGACAACTACCGCGCATACCTTTCGACAAAATATATCTGCGTAACAAAACAAACATGTGCAATATAATTCTTTAAATCTGTTTGTATCTTTTCAAAAATATCACAGGACATTATACTTTTTGCGAAGCCTGTACCCAGCGGAGTCACATATCGTGTTTTTTGGTTGTCATTTTAACCTCAACTTTAAGCACTGTGATACAGAAATGTTTTTCATTGAAAGCTTTAACAGCATTCAGAACTAGACGCAGAAGAAAAACAATCGTTTAAAAAGGGTCGGGTACTGTTAAATCGCACCAACATTTCCATAATCAGTTTATTGAGTGTTCTATTGTAGTTTTATAATAGACACTAACATGGCGTGTCTTTGCTGTGTTGTACACAACAGAATCCTTTTAGACACCCCGCTAGACGTATTTCTAATGTTAAACTAATGTATTAGAAAACATACAGATCCCCAAATAAATGGCTCATGGTTTTGATCTAGCCTTGGAGTCCTTGGTCATGAATTAGTTAATAGAATACGGCACTGAATCTCGACGATTTAAAGTAGGCATATATAACCTTTAATATTCAATGCATTTATTGTGACGGATCATGTCTTACTGTACAGACAGACGAAAAAATCAATTCAAATCATGTCAAAACAACATAAATAAATCGATGGTTGTAAAACTAAATGATTCACACCTCTTTTTTCATAATCGGATTTGAGCATGAAAGATACATTGTCTGGCCAATTTACGATAAGACATGTTCAGATTTATGTTAAAAATCTGTTAATATAAATGGAGTCAATTTTAAACTGATGGCATGCTATTATTTACATACATACGCTGTCATTTTATGGTTCATGGCTATCAAATATTAGTACTTTAATCTATTTAAGCCTTGCATTGTAAGCGGACCTCTGCAAGATTAAAACTCCGATTTTACCCTTTCAAATTTAATATTACAACTAGTATCTCACTTAAAAACATCCAGGGATTCAAAAAGATGTTAAAAAGAACCGAACTCTGTATGATTGTCTCCCTATCCGTTACCACATCTTCAATTTTTAAAAGGGGACAAAAATACATACATACAAGTTTCAAAGGTTCATAATATATATCAGTTTTGCCAATGTTGTCTGGCATTGCCGAAGGCTTTGATAAGTCATATTTGTCAGTTTTATATGTGTTACAGATGCAAATAATATAGCGTATGTTTAGTTCTATTTGCTACGTGTAACAACATATTTAATTCAGTACACTTTATGATCTCTAGGGTACACATTTATCCAAAGGTATAACACTTTATTCGTGTTTAGACGTATGCAAATTTTGATAAATGTATTTTAGTTAGCCTCTATTTTACTGACGGTTTAATACTAGATATGTTTATTTCTTTTTTGCCATCAGATGTATGAGATCAAAGGAAGGATTATGATTATTACAACACATGTCGATTAATGATATATTTATTTATTGTATATATTACAGCGTTTGTATGTAAGAGATTTAACGATCTTTCTTATAAACTGTTAAATTGTTTATCTTTAAACACATTTTTTTTTTCCGTAGAATGAAAAATGTAACGCTTAATATGTATTATGATAAAGTGTCTTGTCATATTAAATTTTCATCTTTATTTTGTTTCCAAGTTTTAGGTTGCTATCAAGCAATTCCTCTAAACAATATTAATAGCAACTTAGCCAAAAATATGGCAACCATTTATTTTGTCATTCGTCATGAACAGTGGAATGTTGTACGCCACTTTGAATAAAGACTTAAACAACATTCTTTGTCATTTCATCGTTTACAATTGTAATTTTAGTTGTCTTGTATTTAAATTAAAATGAATAATATTTTGGTAAATCACTTTAAACGTTTTCATTATGCACTCTAGAGATTCGTGTTAACATTCTATACTTTGCTCTCATTTATAAGTAATATTATAATACTCATAATAAATTCCCTTTATTTTTAAAGTTCAATCTTTCTTTAAATTTATGTTAGTTCATCACATTTTGGATATCTGGAGACAATCTATACTTAAAGCAGATATAGCGCTATTTTTCTTTCTTTCCCTATGTATACTACGCTGTCAGGAACCTTTTACTGTTAATCATAGTTTATTACATTTTATTGACACTATTTATTATTCTAACGTCATATATTTTTACTGTTAAGTAGGTTAATCTGTTTTCACTTATAATTCACACTTTTAACCTGATATATTTTTATTTCTACTCACATATTTTAATTTTAACCGGATTATATTCTATTTTCGTCAAACTTCAATATATTCGGCGCCGTATGATCTATCAAGTGTCGGTGTGCCGTAAAACCCAAAATACAAATACAAATACACCTATCATGAAATAACACTCAGTCAGGTTTATTTACATTTAAGCTTTTTCATGTGAATATAATGCTCCTGATGTTGTTTGTGTATTTGTTTTTATTATGTTGTATTCAGAAACAAATTTAAACAAAGGAAACAAAGCTTCGTATCACGTTTAGATGTTGCTCTTTTTTTCTTTTAATATTGTTATAATCGTTTTTCAGATAAGTGTTAAAACACAATGATCCACATGTACGTTCACTTAAAAAATCACTTGCTTTAATAAAGATGTAAATGCACAAAACGGTTAATAAAAAAAATAAGAAAAGGTCCTTTAAGAAGACACAGATGTATAAATCTGAACTAGTTCTCGACAAATGCATAAAGGACAAATGTTAAAGTGACAAACACACAGAGATGATACTTTAATCTATAGTTATTATTTTTAGACTATGCGTTGCATCACTTTGTTATTTTTACATTACATTCTTGGGTCATCTGTAATATTGGTTTAAGTGTTTTGTACTGATCTTCAAATTGTTGCAGCGTTGTTGGTCAGCAGCACAGTTCAAAATGTACAGAATTTATAAACGCATTATCATGCTTTACTTCTCATACGTGCCAAACAAACAATGAATTCTATTATTGATTGGAATGCCGATAATGTGTAATCGCCGCTTTCGTGGTCTGTATAAATGCTTCCGTTTGCATGCATACGCAGTCATGTTATAATTCAACGATATCATTTATTAATAATTAAATTACCCCCTTGTAATTTATCAAAGCAATACAATGGCACTTTATCTATAAAGTAAAACCTGACCTTAAATAAGGAAATGTACCGACAGATTAAAGTAAACGATATGACTGATTAATTATAAAAATCAGTTGAAAATGATGTTCCTTATAAAATCAAATGTTCTCACTATGTGCTATAAAATACTATCTTATATGTATAATTATGTCATTAAATGTCATAGACATTAATGTTTGCATTTGTATTGTCTCAATTTCAGACCATACGAAGGATACGGGGTTTTACATGTTGCTCATCGTCAGATTATTAGATAGTTCAACCCATCCAAGACAATGCTTTCCTTTTTTCAAAATGTATGACTTGGTAACGTCTAAACATTAATGTTTAAAAATTAGAAACTCACAATTACCGTCCTTAACAAAAAAGAAGTGTAGTCGTTATATTACTGTCTTCGACACAAAGTTTGACATCCTTTTATATCACTGTTATTAAGCACTGTTCAAACAAAACAATTGAATTCTCGTTAAAATCGTAAAAATCTAGAAATTTCGTGATTTCAAGTTGTTAAAGACGGCAATGAGCATTTACATAGCAGTGTTGCATGACACATTAGCCCGAGTTTCGCATTGATTTGTCATAAAGATCTCAATCCGGAATCTGACTAACATGTACGCTCTTTTAAGAGTTTGTACTAAAGCCTGTTACAATATCGACCGTTAACATCGATCAGACCAGCAAAGATCAATGATGCCTTGGCAAATTTGTGAACGCTTTAGATTACGAAAACGAAAAGCAATTCGTTTTGAATGTTATGCAAAAGAATTACGTTTCATTTTTTTCAGATAATGTTAAAAAGATATAAGTATGACAAGTAACTTTTCATTTTAACTGCTTATAGGCAAATCTATTAGATATAAGGAATACATATATTATTATTATTATTATTATTATTATTATTATTATTATTATTATTATTATTATTATTATTATTATTGTATTAAACGACTGTATTACTGCATAGAGATGTTGTCTATGAACAGATTGCAAATATCATTATTTATTCTTCAGACGTCTTGAACTAGTTATGATTGTCTGAAGCTAGAAATAATCATCTTAGATCAGGATTTATGATTTTCTAGTTTATCAATATTTATGTGAACATATGATGTGAAGTATTATCGTTAACATCATACTAATGTAAGCTGGCGTTAATAACATACGGTATAAGATGTCATGACATTTTCGCTGAACATGAATGGTTTACTACGTTAATCTTTGTTAAACAAATGAAGATATATTGGAAGACATTGGATGTACTTCACTCTGCGGCGTATTGATCGAATGCCTGTATGGTACTTCATGTGTAAAAGCATTACAGTTTAACACTTCATGATTACGCGTTATGCTAAAAATTCATTATTGTTTAAGCCAAGTAATTCTTTTATAGAAAGAAAACAAAACAAGTACACAATTAATTGAATCTATACTTATCTGAGTATCAATAGTACTTTAAATTTGTATACTTTGCATAAACGTGACTTTAAAAGATTATTGTGATTGTTCTTGTCGTTTCCTTAAATTATATTTCTTTGCCATACTTTTTTGAATAAATATGCATACAATGTGATTATTTTAATATATATTTAAAAAAGAGAAAAAAAAACTTTATGGCAATAATTTAACCGCCATATAAGCTCGTTGGCTTATCTGTAAACTGTGTCCCATAACAGTGGCCGTGTGGACCACATAGCATATATTTGCATGTTTTATCATAAATTAAGTCGAATTTTATTCTGAAAAAGAAAAAAACAGTTAAGAGTTCGGGTTTGATTTTGTACCTGTTTTGAAACTCGTCAGGAAGTGCGAGGTTAGAGCTTGTAAAACCGGTTTAAGCATCCCAGTCGGTCCATATTGCCGACTGACCGTTCCAAGGCAGTAACTGTCGGGTTTGCTCTTTTCGTTAACTGACTTATCACAAATTTGTTCTTACTTTTCGCTTGGGTTGCATGTGAAATACCTTCGTTCTGTGCCTTTTCGGAGTTTGGTATATGTTGCAATGCTCTTAGGACTTTGTCATATTCTTAATGAAATACTTGTGGAATAGACAATCTAATAGACAAAGGCAACAATTCAACTCATTTTAATACATCAACAATGTGCAAATACAGTTTAATGTTGTCTTACAGTTTTCATTCAGTCGTACTCCACATACAGCACAGTAAGACGTAGCACAGCATATATAAAATTATATATTTTAATGTTCTAACTTCGGTCACAAGATAATGTTTGTATAGTGCATGTTCATATTATAATTTACAGTAAATAGTGGTAAAGTGGTTATTTTCGTGTATTATCTGTGACAAAGCACATTTAGAGTTTATACATGTATATAGTAATAAGCATAAGTATAACCTCATATGTTTTTAACTTGTTTACTAATAGATTCATTTATTTAACATTTCTGTATCAATTGAACACTAACTGTAAAGCCTTTAACTATCAACAAACTTTGTGCCTTTTAATTTCGATTAACTGACAGCAATTCTACATATTTATAATCAAGATAATACAGTAATTAGTAGATGGGATTAAAGGTGGAGAAACGTGCATATTATGAAACTGAAAAGTAATTGTGATTAATGCAAGCGTGCTAAACAGTCAAAATCAGTCAAACATCATATAGTGATAAATGTGTACATTTACTGTTCAAAACTTGGAAAAGTCTGTGATAATAGTATTATAGCTATGTAGCAATAAGTTTGAAGCAAAACCTTCAGTAAAAATCGATTTTACCTAAACTACAACGTAACGCTGTATTGATGGCATTTTAGGAACAGTTGATACACCCTTTGATACTTTAAATGATTGACGAATCACATTTGATATGAATTGTCCAATCGCTGAGAAAAACAATGATTTTTGTGAAACTTTTATAACGCCATTATAACTGCTTTCATATAAGCAGCCGCTGCAAGAGATGCGTACGGTTGCCATTCTTTTGTTGTTCCATCTTTGTAATCACAGATGCCGCGGACTACAAGAAAACTGTCACATCTGTTACCTTCTAATGATTCCAAGACAGCTTCATAATCAAAATTGTATGCCTTTACAGAGAGGCGGCGTGCAAATTCCATTCTGACATCATAAGAACGTGACACGAGGCGACCGCTGCCGACGACTCCGAATCGTATATTAGGATATCCTGGTTTGTGTTCGTGTCGATGTAGCATAGATGGCTTAGGGTGGGCTACCTTTAGCAGAGTTCCATCACTTTTCCAGAACTGCATCATTTCTTTGTCAGACGCTGGGCGTTGGAAAGGCCTTTCTTGGTTTGCGAGAAGGTCAAGACCTTCTTCGATGTACACATCCCAAGGCTTTGGCTTCTTCCAGTCGCCTTTGACGATTGAATTCAGACTCTGAACGACGTTTTGTAAGGTTTTGTCTTTGCAGTCAAATGATCTGGTTGTGAAGTTGTACTCTTGGCTTTGACCTTGTCCCGCGCTTTTGCCTACCTTAGAACAGTGGACGTAGAGGGGTCCGTTCTTATTGGTTTGAAGTGAGACCACGACGTCCCCTAGGTTCAAATGTTTCGAATAGTCCGTAAAATGCGGAACACCACCGGCTACTCCGACGAGAAATACGTGCTCTATTTTATTAAAAGTTCCTGAAAGATAAACAGACATTTCATTAAACCAAATGTGTAGCACTTTGTTGAAATGATTAGCAATGGTATTTAAGTGTAGAAGTCTACACTGCAAATGAAAATAATATGTAAGACGTACGTAATAATTAAACAAACGAAACTGCACTAAACAAAATTAGCGGCACATGAATTAAGATTTCTCACTACTTATACTATCTGTGTACATAATTAGGCCATCTGGTCAAAGTAATGAATTCAGATGCAAATAGCACTTGTGTGAAATAACAAATCTTTGTTAATGGTCTTAAATATACATATGACTATAAAATTGTTGTGTAAATGTAATATTAATGAAAAAATACGCATCGGCTTATATGTATACTAATGCGACTTTTAATAAGTAATGTCATTATTTTAATGCGGATACAAAACTCTATTCTTCGCTGACTCAGGTGTTGTAATGTTTTTCAATCCATTCATGCATTCCATGTCATAAAACTATGAACGATGTCAATATATCTTAATGGTCTGGCAACAGAAGTTTTAGCTTTCATACTGATTTTTAACAACTACATAGATACAATTTGCTGTAAATGTTACCTCTATTTTAGCCACCGTGAATAAAATAAATACGCAAATAGAATGAAACATCTTAACACCTGCACATTACATTTTCTGCTTCTTATCATGTTTGTGAACGAAATCAAATCATTTTATCAAAGTAATAAATAATCTGCATTAACCACCTGTGTGGAATATAAAGTAGTAAAGCAGATCAAAATATTTATCTCACATATTTTTGTGCAATATTAATTTACCGCAGTACCACCTGTCCAAGTATAATTTACCTTAAAAAATCAAAGAGTCTGTCTAGAATTAAAGATAGACAACTTTTTCCTTATCATTTCAAAATGCTTACATTTTGCATTCGTTCAAAGAAAGATTCATACTTTCCTTAATTAACGTTTACTCATATAGTATTTTCCTTTATTTAAAATGTAGCAAAGACTTACTGCATAATATCAACTCGTAATTATAGTCATATATGTAGGTCATTACCAAGCATTCTCGTGACGGTATTCTCGGCTGAAATCCGCGCACCGTTTGTCAATGAAGGCATCTTGGAGAGTTTCGTACTCACAACCTTAAATCGGCCGATGGATCCCACTGTATACACCTGGGACTCTCCTTGAATGGTTTAATGAAAATGGAAATATGACAAATGACAAAGTAATTCGGCTTGTTGAAAATGTAGAGTAAATATCAGCAGTATCAGAAACCATTTATAATGTTTCACGAGGCACATATAGCGTTTTTAAATTCAAATGTTTTGGCACTAAGGCCATTATACCCTCATTCATTTTAATGACACCAATTAATATGCAGAATATAAAAGTAAAAACACAGTTTTAGTATATGCTTAGTAAAGGTCATACACAGAAAAGAACAGATGGGCACTTTGTCAATTTGTCAATGGATGCAAACGAGTAAGGTATAAAACTAACGAAACGTTGGTACAAATCAAACAATACCGGAACTTTTTAACACTCATGATTGACGTCTTTGTATATATTATTTATGTTTACGGGAACGGGAACACTACAATATCGTTTATACTGCGATAACTATAAACACATTTATTCACTGCACGCTATTAAACAATATATTTATTATAAAAAAGTAAACTTACAGACAGACGTATGCTCATGTCAATCTTAATAATATGTACACGGCAACATTACGCAAGTTATTTATTATTTATTAAAACATCATAATATAAATCTTACGGCACTATTTTATGCTGAACAGATTTTAAGATTACTTCTAACAATTTAGTCTAGTTAAGTTATGTTTTATCATGATGAAAGTGAATAACTGATCTATGATACTTAATGTTAAAGCCACACACTTAAAACGTACTTTGTGTAACCATATAGCTAACATAGAGACCTAAAGGTATGATGAGCAAAGGTGCAGCAAAACATCATAAACCTATAATGTGATTGTAATAAAACTTCAGGAATAAAGTTGATAGTGAACAATAAACATAATACAATTGAGTAAAATATTCAATAATCAGCTGTGTCAACAGCTACGCTAGGATTATTGATCAGATTAGATTTCGTTCCTTTTTGATCATGACAAAAGTAGCCTAAACGTTATAGTTGGACAATATATGAAGCTATAAATTTAAAATAAATAGACAAGGAGGGTTTCATGCGTGAAAAAGTTGTAAGAAAGTAGTTTGAATACAGTTGGCCTTAGCTTTCCTATTGTTTTAAGTTGTTAAACATCAACAAGACATGTCAATACACCAGACAACCTATTTAGTTGCACTATAATCTAACAAAGCCGAATGCCGAGTAAAATCACTATACACATATGATGGGGGAACAAACAGACTGAGTCTTCTTTGATACACATAGCTTATATTTTGACATATTCATTAATCGCAGCAAACAAAGACCTGTTTGATTATATTTTTATAAATAGTCACAATCCGTCTGCGTTCATTTTGACTCGATAATAACAATGTACATATATTTTAACTTAAAAATATAGCACATATTACATATTTCAGTAGCTCCCAGTGAGTAACTAAGTTGGAAAATGTCAAAGAGATGTAAAAAATATTCATTCGACAAAAAGAGCCACTTGTGATATATGTTGTCACATTGGTTAAAATCTCGTCACACGATACCTTCAGGGTTGAATTCCTTATTAAAACAACCATTTTTTTATTTCATCAAAGTAGACTCTGCTGTACAATGTGCATTCAATAATAAAACAAACATGTGTTCACTTACCTACAAAGCTACGGCGTACTAGATCAAACAGTTTATACATTTCATAAGCTATGACATTTTGCACGCCTTTCAGTTTATACAAAAGCTGGCACCAATCGTTTAGCAACTACAATTAAGGAGGTTAGTTTTACTAACAAACTATAAATTCAAAACAATTAAAATATTATTATTGCTGCTGTAAGTAAACTAGGTGAATTCATTCTATTTAAGACTTACACAGTTTGTTATGCAACAATTTGTTGTTCATAGCTTTAATTAGTCTTAAATCTGCTTTTTCTGTTAAATGTATACATGTAAGACAAAATGTATTAAAGAAAGAAGAGTACAAATAGTTGGATGTGTCAATGGAATGACTCAGAAAAACTTTTTAAAAAAAAATAAGTATCTATTATCACGCCCCACTTTAAGAAACACAATCTTGAAGATGTAGCTCAAGATATATTGTATCTCTCAAAAGACTCCTTACGGAGTTTAAATTTGAGAGTTCTCAACTGTTAAGAGCATCGACATGAATAGATGGCGTCTTTAACATATGATAGTAAAGAACGTACAAAATAGTCAATTCAACTCAGCAAAGACATGTTACTGAAAGTGGGATTTGGGAATAAATTTCATAGGTATGATTCCATCTACCTTCGGTTTTGTACTTGACGAATGTTGTTTTATCCTCAATCATAGCGTCCACAGCAAGTTTCTCACAATAGAGGGATGTAATGATCCCGATGGTTGGTTGTTCTTTTCCCGTCAGTTGTGGAATGTCTCGAACAAGCTTCAAGTCTAGGTAGTTTTGACAGAGGTTAACTTACAAAATTACAGACTGATGGCCTTGGATTTTTTTTCTGTTCGTCGTTTCAATATATCTATAAGTATCGATTATATGTTCATGTTTTATTTTAAAATAAATGAAAGCTATACTCGACATTGATAAAAGTTAAATTTTGAATAGATAATTTCATTTCGATTTATGTTTCGGACAATTATAATATTTTTGTCCTAAAACCACTAAAATTCCTAATTACATAGCTTTCTAAGTAAATCATGTTAACATTCTTACATGAGCAGAGTCTTATTTATTTCATTGATACTGTGAAAAAACTAAAATTTAACCTCGAGCACATTCTATATTGATATATCTTCTTAACGAAGCGTTTGTATATTTAAATAAAGATAATTACAAATGCATATCATCATTTGCTTTTTTAATTATTTTGAAGAACGCATTTTATAAAAAATCGATATAATCCGAAAAAGAAAGTCTTAAAAATATAAGCAAGTGATTATTTACCATGTCCTGAACCGTTGCCATTCTGCGTCTCGAACTGAATTCTGAGCCATCGGCCTACCTCTACCTCCTTTATGTGGTGACGTTTCTCCAGTTCCTTTAACATCATCACCAGATTTCCAGAGTCTATATTCCTAGCAGCCTTCTGTCTGGGGATATGAATCATTATGCAATAAGACTGCAAAACAATGTTTTAGATTATAATAACTCACTCTACACTCTAACGCTTTTGTCAGGAAAACGTTTTTTCCGTATAACAAAATTGACTGCCGAATAGCTTTACGTAAGATAACAGTGAATAATTATATATATATATATATATATATATATATATATATCTATATATATATATATATATATATATATATTATTCACGTTTATCTTACTTATTAACCAATAATTGGTTAATAAGTAAGATAACAGTGAATAATATATATAATATATATATATATATTATTATATATATATATATATATATATATATATATATATTATATATATATATATATATATATATTATATATATATATATATATATATCTATATATATATATATATATATAATATATATATATATATATATATATAATATATAGGTGCGCCAAAGCTTTGTATTTAAACGGATTATCCATCTTAAGCAAGACATAGACTGGCTTGATGTATTTCAAATGGAAAATGACATTGCATTTATTTATGGCAAGCTTTATCGTCGTGACAAACTTCAATCTACCTTCCGTGTAGACGTTTGGCTAAAGAGAAGCCAAACTGATTACAATAATTACATTTTGGTAACAGACGTCATTGACCACAAAAAAAAGATTTAATTTTATCCTAAAACGACTACCAGTATGTCAAGTCTAGTTCTTGGATTCGGGTCAGTTTGTTATTGTGCAGTATTAAAAAGCCAACACAAAACCAGTGCTATCACGCATTAATCAGATTTTGTATGTCCGACATGCACATTTTAAGGGTATGTTCTACCTTCCCACTCCGGAAATTATTATTGGTTTAGGCAATTTAATACATCTGAAATGGATGTGCTGCATTGCACTTGCTGCTCTGTATTATCTTACTTGAAAAGGTATGTTGTTTTATGTGTATTTTAGTAATTATTTGTGTCATTGTCCTGTTTTTCATTTTCATTGGTCAGATTAACTTACTTTTTACCGGTCAACATGCTTGCTTTAGAGAGTATGGTCAATACGCACAGGAGAGTGTTGTATTTATTTAATTAATGGAGACACCATTACGCGATCAATTGTTGTGCTAATGTTAGCCATAATTTGATTCACAATTGCAAAATGATGAACAGCTATGCTATCCATCTCTTGCTATTCAGCAGAACTCATGGGACTACTAGGCACATACTTTTTATTGGGTGTTCATGCTTATTCTCAAATCATCTGCATTATTGAAAATGTCCAAAGAGAAAGAATAGTAAACTTACATTTACTAACAGAATCTATAAATAAGTATAATAAAACGTATATACTGTTTGCTGAAGCATAAAATTTCTTCGTGCACTTTCATAGTAAACACTTCCTACTTCTGCACTCTCCGTAAGTAATGTAAACTTTGTATACACTAATAACAATTTACTTTTATATCAAGCCTGCAGAACTTTGCTTTAATTTACTATAAGCAATATAGCATTTTATGAACGGGAATGGGTGGGTACTTTTGTAACTTACATTACTACATTTTCACCTTAAATAAATACAAAGGTGTACATAAAACTATGAAAGTAAATATTATAATTAATTGAACTATTGTTGAGTTGTTCTATTGTTCACACTGCCAGTGCCAACCACACTGAGTTTAAATCAGCGATATTCCTTATCAAAGGACTTCGGCTAATTTGCATTCAACACAAAATCTGTTAAGATAGCAATAGGTCTGGGGTTTATTAATAGAGAAATACATTTGTTATATAATATTAGACATGGTTCTTTAAGTCTAGAAATCGGTTTTGTTTTGACGTTTTATAGCTCTTGTGACAAATGTGATATAATATAAACATTAAGGGTCATTCATTTAGTAATGATTATGTACGTTGTGACATATGTTTTAAGTAAAAACTATAATAATTTTCAGCAAACAATGTACTGTTTTCAAGTAAGAAAGATGCCTTCAATGTGTGTAAATACATTAAAACAATTTGCCTAGTTGTTTTTGAATACAACAGTAGCATATAAATGACAAATAGTCTATCAAATGAGCTAGGTTGTAAGAGATGCTTAATAAAAGTCAAAGTTACTTTAGCATTCTTATTTCTATCGTCTATATTAGTGATTGACGGGTCTGTATGGGCAGTTAGCAAATTGTGATAGATAATACTATTGGACTTTTCATACAACTTATTTATCAACTGAAATATTAGATTTTATCACTTTGCTACTTTAGGTTAGGATGACTGCCAGAAAGTTTTGTGACAGACAGACAGTAAATTCTCATGGTGAGAACAGCTAGTTTGAATTCAGGAAATGATTCTGCTTCCAGGGCGATTGCCAAGGAAACTAACTTTAGCTGTTGGTCCAGACGGGAAATTGAAATTCTATTCATTTTTCTAGAAATAATGCACTTTGGCCGTTGTTATCTTTGGGTAAACTGCATTAAGAAAAATACAGATCGAGAGGTCTGGTGTCTTCTCAGTATGAAATTGACATATTTAAAGCTTACTGCAGCAAATCGGAGACGGTGAGAGTGTTGGGGTAAGCGTCTTCGAGGCAGTGTAGAATCCGTTGTTTCTTGGCCATCCACATAATTTGTTTCCGGATTCGGGACTTCTTGGCATGCTTACTGAAGTCTGTCTCTACTTCTTACACAAATAGCGGTAAAAATTAAGAAAAGGCTTATAACATGTGTAATGTGTAATGAACAATATTCGTATATAAAAAGATAAGCCGATAACCGATGTGTTTGAAAACTGTCGATTGTTTGCCTTATTTGTAGTACATAATTTTAGTTGTCTTGGTGTCTGATTTGTCCATGTATATGTTTAGTATATTATTAAAATTCCTTAAATTAAGATAAATAGATATCCAGGATCGCTTAAGGCAAACCCAATAACCAACTCCAAATTTTAAAAAAAAAGATCGATACTTCGATAAGTTATCTAACAAAGTAACTTAAACTGAAGTTTTTTTATAAACAATTACTTTACGAAAATAAAATAATCATGAGTTTATCGGTAGAGGTATGCATCTTTAAATTATCTTAACTTCTGTGGAATTAACTTGTTATGCTATATAAACTCACGATTTAAGATTTGTTTCTTGAACTTTAACTGTTATTAGCTTTCTGTATGCGAAAAATCATATGCCATTTTGGGCAATGACGTAAATTACAGATTATAGGGAAAGGAAATATATAATCTTCCAATATATTTGGTTTGAAAACGTTATTAATTTAAACAGATGATGCACACAAATGTCTTGTATTTAACGAAAATAATATATATTAACATACCTAATATGAACAATATATAAAAACTATTTACCAAACAATTCCGCAAATTCAAATTGTCCATGAGACATGTTGTCTGTAGCAACAGCCAGTGACGTAATTGGGAACTGTTTGTTTCCCGGAAGTTGCCATTCTAGGAACCTCCCTGCACTATAGTGCGACCCACGACCAACCTCGATGTGATGGTTGCTCCAACTTAGCCAGAAGTATCGTAGTTCCTGTTGATATATTTATTCTTAAGAATTTGAAGACCTAAAACTGTATTTTGTATATTTCGCGCCTAGTTTATTGTAGCAAATGGAAACTGTTTATATATTTAAAAAACTGTAAGAGGCTACCTATAAAATGAATATTCGTTTCTATTTAAGACCTTCTGCACATGAATAATAAGGTATATTCGCGTTCTGTAAATCAATTAGATAAAAGTAATGCCTTCGTTTTTCCAGACAAAGAAATTTTATTATAACAAGTCGTTATAAGAATAAAAATGCTCATTAAAATCTTAATAAAGATACATCAATGCCTTAATTGACACTGGCCATAGTCCCTATACATCACTGAAGATGGGTCAATTAAATCTTATTTTACTCATATACATATTATATTATTTTAACAAGTGTTTAACTTCGCTTTGAATCAAACTTATAATTTTTTAATAAACAGCAAACTACGAGGGCTGTTCCATAAATCATCGGAATTTTCCTCTAAAACACTCATTTTTGAATACAATTGCACAAAATTTCGCGCACATTCTCTCTGACATCTATTTAGATGAATGTAAATAGTATGAATGTTTGTTATAGTTTATCGCGAATTTAGCGGTATCTTTAGCAACCAATATATATACACTTGAAGCACGCCGGATTTTCAAACTTTAGAACATAATATAAACGCTGTAAAATAGTCAAAACGGTCGCAATTTGAGAGCCAAGTTGTCTGACGTTACGTCAAGGTATGAACGTCCTTTCCTATCCGTTTAAAGTGGTTGTGTTGAACGGTTTCCTCTCAGCAGCGTTTTATCGCTATGACTTCAGGAAAACGTTTGACGTCAAATGACGAAATTGAATTACGTTCCATCGTGAAATTTTGTGTCGGACTAAAACTTTCTCCGGCAGAAACACTTAAACGCACCAAGAAGTCGGAAACTCTTCCTATGTGTGGGAAAACATTTGTCTACAAATGGCATGACAGGTTTAGTGAAGGTCGAACATATGTGTTTGATGACAAGAGACCGGGACGTCCGACAAGTGCAGTGACTATCGGAACAGCGAAGTTAGTCAAGGGGCTAATCGCCACGGATAGGAGGTTGACAGTTCAGAACATAGCAGATGAGTTAAATCTAGCGCCTACCACTGGCTACAGAATTTAAACGAATGAGTTAAAAATGTCAAAAATGTCTGCACGTTGGGTTCCACGCCTCTTCAGGACGACGACAAACGGAAACGTGTCAAGTTTGACGTTTAAAGATTTGAATGTTGACGTCGACGTGCTTCAAGTACTACTTGGTACCATTATTTATAGTTATCTTAATATTTTATATTTGATGTATTGCAAAGACATTTGGCACACATGTTGGCAAAAAGTAAAGGTATGTCACAGTATAATCTGTTTTTTATTCATATCCCTTATATTAAATATATTAAAGAATTCCGCGGATTTATGGAACAGACCTCGTATACATCAAACTATCTTACGTGTTTTACAAGAGGGTCTGTTTCTACACAGTAAAGTGATAGATAGCATTATCTCTTAACTGATTGTCAATACTCACTGAGCCGCTTAGAATATTGGCTGTCAATGCTTCTGCTCGAATGCTTCCCTCCACGCCGTCCTTAATCAAAGATCTTGTATTGTTTTCCGCTCCAATCACTATCTCGACAGTTTTCTTGTGCAGCTCCCCATAATTTGCTGACAGAGCAATATGCGCGTCGCACTTGGCTTTGATCATGAATGTTAGGAACGTCTTGGTACTCATAGAGATTTCCGGCACAAAGTTGTACTGGTAGATATCAGGCGTGAACAGACTGACGAAGCTCTCTGGATAATGTCAAACGTAGGTAATTATCATTTCATTACTCATGTTTGTTTTGTTAAAGTCAGATATCGCCATAGAAGATATTTGAAACTGAAAACTGACAAAGTGTATTTGCATGAATATGTCAAGTAGAAATATTGTATCAACAAGAATACGTTCTCGAAACAGAAAAATAAAAGAAAGGGAAAATTGATTGTATACACAATCAGGATAATGGTGTCATTAAACTTATCTGATTACAAATAAGTGTTTGCGTACTAAAATTTTACACGAGTTTCATCTCAAAGTTGTTACGTAAATTAACTATTTTTGTACCATAATTCGTCCGTTATAGTCAGTTTATGTAAAACAATAAAACTATCCTACATGATTGGAAATTGACGAACCATATGTTCTTATACTCGTAAATACATCCAGTTGAATGTCTGGATCTCATTTATTTCCATAAATGTATAAACATAATAGCAATAAATATTAATGTCAAATCAATGATAGGATCTACGTATTTTAGCGTTTTGCTATTTAGTAGACTGATGTCTGTTTTATTTATCAATGACAGATTAAAACCTTTTTATATACGTGTATAAAAAGTAAATTAGGAATAAAAAGAATGTTATTGTTTTTTTTAAACATTTGTAAATGTAAAAACAGGAGTATGTCATATTAAAATATATCAGTGACATAATTTAAGTAAAATATTTCTGCTTGTAAAACACAGCATTTAAGTTGTTCTAAAGTCAGTTTGCCTAATAATTTAATTGCTTATGTGTGGTGTTTTTGTTATCATAGTCGATTCAGAAGTATGAAATAGTCGTACAGATCTTGAAAAGAGAAGCTAATCTGACTGTTCGATATGCAGATTGTAAAATGACTTCTTCATCAGTGAGGACTGATCAAAATGTACATTTCAAACCTAAATAAAGGTAATTTTAAAAAGACAGCTTCAATTATGAGATGACTGATAAAATCGTGAATGTTATATACGCATTGACATACCATACGTAAGTGGACCTACAACACCTGAACGTAAACAGTGATCCTCGGCTTCTTTCCCATGTTTATATGTAGCCGGGTGATAGGGAGAGAATGTGTTAGCGGTCCGGTTAGCTCTGTCGGTAGATCGTTTGTCCTCTTAGCGAAGGGTCCCCGGTTCGAGTCCCGGACTGGCTGCACATTTTTCTATCTATGTTACATATAGCCTGAACAAATCGTAATGCGTAGACTAAAAGAACTTACTTATCTGGGGGGACGACTCTGGGGACTCGATCTTCTTCACCTGTTCCACGTCTAGCTCTATCTTCCGGATGAGCATGTAGTTTTTTAGAACGTACACTGCTTTCTTCATAAAATTCATGTAGTCTGGGGATAAGATTTAAGTTAAAGTAGTTTAAGGTGAAATATAGAAGATAGCAAAAGACCAGCTATTGTGCATGGTCTGATTTTTATACGGATAAAATAAATGTATTAATTTAATAATTAAAATAAAAATTAAAACAGATATACAGAAATGGATGTTAAAAGTATACGTTTAGCAGAATACCAGTGCAAAGTAATAAAGATTAGTAGTTTAAGAGTGTTTATCGTTGAAGAGGATTTTTAATCGTAATTTTGAAAAATTACATATGTTCTCAAGCGTTCTTTTTCACAAAATATTGGAACACTGTGTTCTTTAGTAATAAAACAAATTGTAAGCTCAGCGATAACGAGAGAATGGCACATGTAATGTTATCAAATCATTATTGGAATTAGTATTCGTTTTTCATGAAAATGCGTGTATTGGGCATTAAGTCGACTCATATAGTTCTCATCCATACTCAGTGTACACACATTGCAAAAACACAATCATAGTCTATTGTTAATAGTTAATTAACTTATTTATGCTTTTTCCATGCCATATAAAACATAAATAAATAAATATTTAGTATTTTATGAGTTGAATCAAGTTGTTGCGTTGGTGTGTTTTTTTAAATTATTTTGTCTTACTCTTTGGAAAACTTGTAGGACTCATGAGGTCGCTGAAGTATTGCGTGAATGTCCGTTTCTTTGTCATGCCGTCCAAATGGCCGCGGAACCAGAATTTGAGAGTCCAGAAGTCCTGCAGTGGCTCGTTGTTCTTGTCATGGTTCACCAGAAAAGCCATAAATTCCAAACGGGCTTCCGCAGGTTCCCCATTATCCATGGCTAGAAAGCAGATAAATCGAGACGAAAATGTCTTTACTGACTGTGCATCAGTGATCAGTCAATATATTCTGACAAATAATATGCACACTAAATGAGACTCATTTTGGTAATCTCGCAAGTATTTATGCTAAAAGAACATTCATGTTGTATTCTTAGGCTTTAATATTACATACCCTTGTTTATTTATTCATTTCATTGAAATAGCCTTTTGTGGATCGCTTAATTCAATAACAACAAAAGCACGAAACAATGTTTATCTTACATCAGTATTGCGTGACACATATAGTTATTCATAGTTAATTTCACATTTCATTTAATTTCAAAGCCGTCTGCCTTCAGAGATGTAACATTACATTCACCGCGATAGACTCTCAGTCGCAGAAGTCTTCAATATATAATCATAAATATTTTCAAGCCTAATACAAAACAACAGAACTTTAATTGTTTGCTTTTGAATTTTGTGTTAGACATCAATGGGTTTGTTATTCGAAAATTATAATTGATAACCATGCGTTGGTACGGATTTGTAATTATTTAATACAACAAGCGTGGTAAAATCAACCGGAACATAACCAGTTTATATTTGGACATAGAATGAATATTGTTTCTTAAGTGTTTTAAATCCATGAATGCCCTCGCAAGTTGTAATCTTCATTCGAATCGATGAATTTAGTCTTTCAAACGTACAATTTGAATCGGTTAGGGTTTTATCCCTGAAATGTAGGTTGCACTATATATTACACAAAATTCAACGGCAAGGAGTGCTTCACCACGTTTAGTTGAACAACTGCAGAAAGACTGTGGTTTGTGGTGCATTTATGAAATTATCTTATATTCTTCGAAGCTGGGCAACGCAGAATTCCAAGACAGCGAACTTTTAATAGATTGTCAAGATTGTCGATTAACAGACATTTCCTCTTCTGCAAATAAAGGTTTTGTGGAAATTTTAGATCAATACGATAGGAAAATTGTACGTAAGGTCCTGATATGATTGTTCATTGTTACTTTCGACATTGTTGTTACAAAGATTGCTGCCAAGACTTTTGCCGCAAGGTCAAAAATGCTTGATTTCTCTTAAATAATATACACATGACTTTTTATCTAGCCATATGTTTCAGTGATTATTTCTAAATGTGTTATTACATTGTTTCCTTAGCTCCCACGCAAATAACTGAAACGAGGTATTCACAGTTGAAATGTACTAGATTGTAGATATCATGCAACGCTATACGAAAACAGGCAAAATATGTTAAACCTTAATCCATGCAGCTATATAAATGTGTGCTGCGATAACATATAACCTATAGCAC
This sequence comes from Sinonovacula constricta, assembly GCA_007844125.1. Taxonomy (NCBI): domain Eukaryota; kingdom Metazoa; phylum Mollusca; class Bivalvia; order Cardiida; family Solecurtidae; genus Sinonovacula; species Sinonovacula constricta. The sequence continues at coordinate 35,770,927 of CM017558.1, forward strand.
TTGCACGCCCCAAGGCAGCTCTTTTTGCAGCCGATTTTGGTTGTTGCTGGCAGCTTTGAGCAATGGTAGAGTCGGCTATACAAAATGTATTTTACTTCGCACTAATTAACTGCCACCCAGTCATCTGCAGGCGCACGCTGGCTTGCCTGATTCGCACACAATCAATCTGGCAACTCGTCTTGTGTGTAAAACCCCTTCTAAATGTTCTTCTAGGGTCCCTGGTTCCTTGCAAATATGTTAAGGCTTGTCTTGTCCACAGGAGCAACAAGGCTGTCATACATCTGAATGTAGGACTTCCATGGCATCTCCATGTCGCTATCTTCCACTGAGCGGTTACTCACTTAGTGTGGAGAAGATCGGAGCACTTTTCTTTTTGAAAGGCAGCTTTCTAGTAGCACAGTGTCAAAACTTGTAAGGGCATTTAAAACAATATGCAATTGGTATTTGCCATGCCATTCCATCCTGGCCAACATAGAGGCAGAGAACATTTGCACTGATCCAGCAAAGGCAGCCCAAATGTCACCCAAAACTGCCGAAGCCCTAAACTCCGAAGAATTGGAAACGCACTAAGTGACAACATACTCTATCTGTGTCGTTAGCTTGCTCATAATAGACTTGATCACCTGCTCAACAGCATACTTGACATGCACAAACATGCGGCTGTCATCCTCGTTTGAGGAGTTGTCTATTCTATGCAGATCAGTTACCTGACTGCTAAGTACATCGGAACCCTTGGTAGCAATAACCAAATAAGATAGAAAGTGAATTAACCGTATCTTGTTGCCATTGTATCTGAAAAATTCTGCCAACTAAATGAATTGTGATATTCTTTGTCACTTGTTTGTAGAAAAGACAATGTCTCTATAAAAGATGCCAGCCCAGATGTATGACAAATGTAGAATTTATCCATGTCTCTTGGTAAAGCTGTGAATGTCTGTTACTAATCCTAAAATCTCATGTGAATCACACTTCCTCTTGTTACATAAGATAAACAGCATTGGAAACAGCTGGCAATCATCATTTACATGTACTGGTTTTGAAGGTCCAACAGATGCAGAATCCTGATACATGCACCCCTCCTCGCCGCCTCACAAAAATGTTTAGGAAAAAAACACATTTATCATCCTGAAGTGCTCGTAGGTGTCACAGATGACGTTCTGCTGAGGTAGGATGAGCCCTGTCTTTTCTTAAGCGAATGGAGGCACTGGCAATCTTCTTGTAGAGCATGATACAACGTGTTTACTGTCTCAAGGAAAGTCTTCTGTTACCTTAGCATTTGTTCATGGTGAACAGTTTGCAAACTTGCCTCAGTTTAAAGTGACTGAATTTCATAAAGAGAAAATAAGCGGCTTATTTATTGACGGGCTATTATCCACTGTTGGTGCGCTGATACAGATTGTACACCTGTCTGTGCCCTTATACGAAGACATTCCCGATTCAAGTGTTTTCTGTTAGTTTTCTTACATTGGTGGGATATGTTTATTTACACATTTTCACTCAGCGCGAGGTTAAAGTTCTACGAGAACCAGAGTTAAGCCCCCTTTTTGATATTTATGCAGATGGGCCGTTCAACTGTGGTTTTTCTTTGGGTTTCTGTATTTGTGTATAGATTGAGTGTTTGTGTTACTTTAACATTTCACTTTTTTGTAATGAAAGTTCCCACAACGTCAACATATATGGTCTTATTCACAGGAAATATTTTCCGTTTGTTTATATTCTCCCTCTAGAAATTAATTTGGAATTAATATTCGTATTGACATGTTATTGATAACTCGCCAGTAACAATTACGGAACAGAATCAGAAATATACTCTTTCAAAATCTGGATTATAATTTATCATGTCTTATTTTATATAACCATACATTAAGAACTATATATTTATATACACGCACTATTTTCTTGACCTTTCCGGTACATGCTATAGCCGACACAAGAGCTTTTTTAAGAATATGATTTTGCAGTATTTTAGCAAGGCGTACATTGATGCTTTGTTCGATACATTATATTATAATTATAAAATATTAACAAATCGCAGCTCAGCAGCCATCATGCAAATGGCAGTCATTTTAAATTTCAATTAGAGGCGATACGATTGCTAAGAAACGATTCTTACAAACTAGATAATGTCCATCATAAACTTTATCCATGCAACATTCGATAGGATGGTGAGATTAGGGTGGCATTGTTGCCATCATGTATACCATATATTGTCCTGAGTACGTTTACGATCAGTACATTTTCTCAATTTCTAAAATATGATTTGTAGATAATATTTGTCGAATTGAAAGACGTCAACTTTGAAAATGACCGTTTTTTTATCTGTTGTGGTCAGTGCCATTTTCCTTTACAATACATCAACTCAATTTTATATGCAGCATGTAATACCTGCATCCAAAACTAAACTATTTGGTAGTATTTTAAAGTTACCTGTTATATTATTTTGTCTTTTAACGAATATGACTCTGATTTGTGAGTAGTGTACCTTCATATGGTTAATAGATACACGCATGAGCAGACGTGGTGTTCAGTTGTCTTGTGATTGCATCAGTGTACACATGTATTTGCATTCGATGAACATTTTGATACCAGCGCTGTTCTTAAACACAGATGAAATGAACTTCGCAAATAAATATCTCTGAATTTGCACGGACATTTGACAGAATTAAAAAGTAGGTTTGCAAAAAGGTGTGTTTAAACAATGTTGACTACACTTATATGAATAAATAAATACACAAATGACAGAAGAATCAAGAAAATTGTTTATGTATCCCAATCTGTTATCGTAGCTGCGCTATTAATTCTTTATTAAAAGCATTTTACCGTCGAGTTTTAAACACAAAGCCTACTAGAGGGAAGAATATAAATCGCAGGAAAGAAATGTTAGATAAATTGTCTTGTCATATTTAATTCCAATCTTCATATTATTTCTAGACCTCTTGTCTCACCATCCATATAAAAATATTAAGGGAAACTGTCTGTACATGGCTGCCCTTATATTTTGCAATCCTTTAGAGACACTTTTTATTTTCTTGTAAATATTGAAATTATACCCCCATGTAAATTCTGAAATCGATTATAACGTGTCGATCAAAGAGACGGGAGATAGACCGCTTATAATATTATATAACTTTAAATATGTTTGTCTTTTTTTATAAAGTCTTATTTGTATGATAAATATCATAGCATATGCTATAATGTCATGTGTTATTCATATGCATTTATTGGAAACATAAAGATAATATTATATATACGATTATATTTATTTCTTTGAACAAATGTCAATGTGTAACGTAATGTAATATCTTAATAATTCATACAATACAAACTTTGACCTGTGGTTTAATTAGTTTGGGAAAACTATCAAGGGGCATTTTTATACAATATACAAAACATACACAACGGGTTAACATCTTCCAGCCGTAATTTGACAATTCGATTCGCCTGCCGTAGCCTTAAGCAAATTCATTGAAGTAACATTTAGATGCATTGATTATTGTACATTTTTAATGCCTAAGTAGAAACGAAGAAAGACAATTGTTTAAAAACACTGCGTATTGGCATCAGTTTACAAGTGTTTTTACATAATCAATTCGATTATAGTGTTTCATCTCAGTTTCACATAAGATATTTGAATTACTCTGTCTGTGTCTGTTGTGTTTTACATAACAATCATTTTAACGAATCTTATAGGACGTTGTTTCTACTTTGCTAATGCGAAACTTCAGAGTAGACGACGGACATTAGATCCTTAAGTGTTTTACCATTCTGTATCTATCACTTGGCATTGAAAAGATAAGACATTAAACCTCGAACAAACGAGTCATAAAATCTTATAGGACTACCACAACAGTATTTATTCATGCCTTATAAATGGAAGGCTTGTCTATGGTTTTGTCATATACTTTAGACCTCAAGAAGCAAGAACTACAGATGTAGTTATATCTATATATTTACATAAGTTATTTTTGACTGACATGTAGTCAAGATATATAAAATTATTATTTTGAGTTATTGCTTAATACCCACTAGTTTACCAGTACGTCACACTATGCCTTACCTAGAGATTTTTTGTTAATAAGGAAACCCTTATATGGTCCGGATGTCACGTGATGCACCTTGGCCCTGTCCACTTCAGACACATGTTTTCTCTCCATCCGGGCAACATATTTGCTTTCAATCTTTCCTGCCGTCAGCACAATTTCTGAAAGCATGTTAATAATTTTTGATAAGGTACTGTTTTCGACAGTCATTAACATCATCATTATAAACATATTATGTTTCCTTTCTGTTGTTGTTTTATGACTTCAGAGCTGTTTGTTCTCCGACGTAAAATGAACCACAACCGCGCCAGACTCCATCAAGGCTCGTTAAATGGCTTATTCCATATAATTTTATCGTCGTGACATGTTACGCGCTTAATTATGCAATCATGCTCATGTCAGTCCTAGTGTAACTGCCAAATTTCGTGACCTGCTTTGAGGTGGGCATTTAATGGAAGAAAGGCGTATTATCTAAATAGTGTTATTGATTGAAATCTGGCATGCAGACTAACATATAAATTGCCAAACAAGTTTACTGCAATGTTATCTGTACACATTACTGTACAGACAGTCGATTAGGCATAACTGATATTTATTTCGTCTGCTAAAAGACAAGATGACCATTATGATAGTGTAATGAATTGCACAGACATGTTTGTAGAAATGACAATTGAATTAAAATGTTATCACAGTTCATAGACTGTCGGGCAAAAAGCCTGTTAATATAACACGTGTAGTTTTAAAGTATGAGGCAAGTAAGTAGTGATTTGTTGAACTAATTTATACATCCTGTTTTAAGATTAATGTTTGTAAGTCTCAAAGTTGCAGACAGAGTACAGAACTGTCAAATTTTGGCATGCATAAATATAATTTAACTGTTGAACTCTTACCTTCATTATCGGGGTTCATAGACACAGTCATTTGCCTCCAGTATTGTCACGGCCTTGTTGTTGCCTCCAATGTTATCACGGCCTAGTTGTTGCCTCCAGTGTTGCTACGGCCTCGGTGTTTCCTCCGATGTTGTCACGGTCTTCTTGTTGCTTCCAGTGTTGTCACGGGCTCGTTGTTTCTAGTAAAAGCAAGACAATGCCTTCAATAATGTTATAGCTTCATTGATGCTTACGGTGTTGTAACAGCCTAGTTGTGTCTAAAAAACAAAGCAACAAATGGAATAAAAAAACTACACATGTAAAACGTAAAAGGGCTGTGTGATAAAAATATTTAGTTTGCCTTCATGGTTGTCATTTCTTCGTCGTGTTTAGACAGAAAAAGGCAAACGTCAGTTTTAGATACTTCTGTTGCCTCCAGTTTTGTCAAAGCTTCGTGTTTCCCACGGCGTTGTCATACCCGACTCCTACCTTTTTAGAAAGAAAGAAGTGGAAGAAAATTACACAGGCAAACAGTAAAGCAGTGTTTTGATATATATACTTATTTGTCTCAAGTGTTGCCAAGGTTCGCTGTTACGTCTGATGTTGTCAGGGCCTCGTTATTTTAAGTCAGAAATAACGAGTAGAAGAATGGAATAGTAAATAACACACATTAAAAGTAGCACGATGTGTTGCTATAGATACATCTGTGCAGTATACCTCCCACCGCAATATCTAGGCACAGCCGGCGGCGTTTATCTAGTGTTACGTTTGAAGAAAAATATTGTTGCCTTAGCAGATTTCCTATCTTATGTACAAAAACCTGTACAGTTAAAGAAAAACTCTTAAATCCTTAAAAAAATGAGTTATAATTCTAAAATATAATATTATTATAATTTAAATATATAATTGGAACAACATGAATAGTTACGTTTTGTTTTCGTACATTCATTGTCTTGGACTTAAATCCTCACAGTTCTTAACCGGAAGTATAAGGCGATCCAATTATTACCTTAACCTATGAATAAAGCTAAGCTTTATGTATACTTCAACATGCATAATAATAAGTTTTGTTGATTCAGCAAAAAATGTGAACTATTTCATCTTAATTTGATCAGATTAACTTCATTACAAAGACAAAGCATGTCACTCCTCTATAACGATGTCTTCGGTAAAACATTTAAAAATAAAACATTTACGATGCAGAAAACTGACCAAACACATATATTGACGCCTCATGACACTGACAATATTTTTTTCAAACTTATTTTTTCTCTTTGAGTGTTTTTTCTTGTCTCTATGTTTTTGTCACATTTACATTTACCTTGTATGCCTTTGTCTACAGGTAGATAAAATTTAAATATCTGTGGAAATTTTGATAGGACCTTTTCTTATTTACCTATTTACCTATTCAAACATACTTAGAAGCGCTGTTTGGTCTAAGTTTGACCCTGTAAGCGATAACAGATTAATGACCTATGTCATTACGTTACTTGGGTCAAAACCGAAGAGGCAGTAAGGCCCCGTGCAGAATATCGGAAATATCTCGGCCGAAGAGATAAATATAGTCTTTGTAATAGCTTGCTCCCCATTTCGACCCTTTCCTGAAGTCAATGCGTGATATTCGTTCAGAAAACAATATTAATGTTATATTAATGTCACGATTGACGCTTCTAACCGCTTTAGACATATATTTGTTCTGTGCATGCACTACTTTTTTTCCAGGCATGAATAACTGACCGCGAGTAAACAAAGTCATGCGGGTCAATTCTGGGTAATTCCGAAATCCGGCCTTCTTAAAGCTCTGCAATCGAGGCAACCAAAAACCTGATAGGCGCTGGTTAAAGGTTAAGTTAAAAGCTGTATGTAACTATTGTGATAGTCAAATAAAACATTTCTGCACAAAATGCAATTACAAATCCTAGGTGGCGCAGTTGGTAGGGTTATGAACATCGAGTCTTCATTTTGTTTAGTTGGCATATATACACATGTATACAATGTTTTCTAGAAATGTTTCAAAACACAGGCCATTTGGAAGCGTTTTGGGGAAGTTTTTATATGTAGATAGCGTAGGATACACTATCTTAAGCATTTTTAAATATGCTTAATGTCCATTTATGTTAACTGTTTAGAAAGATTTGAAACTGAAATTATACTAATATTTAACCTTCGTAAAAGGTTTCATTATCCTGTCTTTAAAAGTCTTGTGTTTTGCTGTATACATTTTGTAGCCTTTTGTCATCTTTGAAAACATATTATATTTACTGAGATGAAATCAATTTAATTCACGATGAATATCTGTTTATATCAACATTTGATGGAAACACTTTCCGGTTGTAGCTGTTTTTTGAATTGATACGAAGAAAGGCACACTGCTTCAATTTGTATGCAATTTGCAATGGTATCATACTGATAATTGTAATGAGCTATTTGAATCGGTTAAATTTGGTTTGGCATGATTGGCATTTTTTTAATTTAATTTGTTTTATGTTTTCTCAAATACGCCTGTGCTTTAGTAACGTGCCATTCAAACATTTTTCTTCTTTTCTTTCTTCTTGCAGTAGTATTTATTAAACTAAATATGTGTTGCATTATCGTACATTGTTAAATGGATATGATGTGTATTAAAAAAACTCAGCTTAATACAGAGCACTTAATCTATTGATATCAATAAAAGATCTAGATTATTTACATATAGCTTTTAACTTCTACCGGATGTCAGACAGAACACGATTAAATTTGTACGTGCACCTTTTCCGGTGCATTGGTAATTTATTATTCACGCAGTCAGCTGTTCAGATATCGAAATCGATAACTTTCCCTATATACAATATAAATAAATGGGCGACCTTGTGCATGCCAAAACTCATTAGATGACTTTTAAACCGAATGAGCAGGACGACAACAATGATATTCATGACTATAAGCTCCTAAGCCCTTACCAATACGCTCTAAATAGCACCATCATCATTGGCTGCCTACTAAATTTACCCGCATTATCATACCGCCATTTCTTCCTACGACATTGAACATTCGCGTACTCATAGAACGTCAACACAAAAAAGTGATTACCAATATTGACAATGAATAACTGAACAATAAATTACATTAGTTACCTTTTTTTGTCAAATTCCGGATAAAATAAGAAATATTAATCCTACATTTTGTTCAACGTGAAAACAACACTTGCTGGGAAGTTATTGATTACTTTAGTATTACACTAGGCTGCTGCTAGAATCGATCCTGGCCGAGGAGCTGCAGAGAGGAGTTACATAACAACAAGGGCTGTCTGCAGAATCAGTGGTTATCAAGTTAAATAACAACGCAAGTTGTCTCTGCAGAATCAGTATTAACCTAGAGAGCTAAGTTATTTGTTCTTGTTTTTGTCAGTTGGCAGCCTCTTATACCAGAATTATTGTGAATAATTCAATGACCTATAATTTGATTAGATAGTATATGTAAAACTTTATAGTCTGCATTTCTTCTTCTAACAAATAAATTGATATTTTTTTCATAATTTTCCGGAAGACAGAATCTTCCACAAAGCTTTTACAACATTCTTTCTTATGGATTTTCATTTCTAATATTTTTTTTCTAACGCCAAATGTGCTTTGCGAAAGAAAGCATTACCAAGGCTAACGCGTATGCCAGAAACAATACCTCAAGAAAGCTTACTTCCGAACCGTAAATAATATTGTTAATTTTAACCAACAAATCAAAGGTGAGATCGTTCTACTATTGATTTTAGAAATGTTGATGTATCATTGCGTGCAGCGCTGTTGACAAACTGCATTTTTACAGCAGACGTAAAACATTTGCTTTATTTGTCAGCGAATAACTATAGTGAAGCCATGGGACTTGTAATGGAACTTCATAGAACAATGTATTTGACATCTAAGTGTTGTAACATGCCAACTGCAGTAAAACATCGTGCACAACATCGCTAGTTATAATTACAATGTTATTTCTATAACTATTTATCTAACTACTAACGAGACTATTTTAAAACAAACTAAGGTTTATTTTATCGTGTGACAGTCAAATTATGATTTTTCATTTATAGTTTATCCATAACGCATTCATCACGAAAGTAGGGTTTTAAAGAAGTGAAAGTAAACAGTAACGACTTGACAGTGATTATTTTCTCTGCGTTTCATATTTAGCTGTATTGCAAGTATTCAGTAGAATAACATGTCAATCTAAAATATTATTATTTTAGCATGTAAACATATCTTATCCGTATTTACTCGCATTAAAATGTAAATTATGTGACTAGATGAAAGTAATATTAAATATTTTATCTGCTGTATAGTTTTGTTCCAAATTTGTACCCTACGATATCAAACCAAACTACTTTTTGTTCAGTCAACATCCGAAATAATCAAGAAATTTATGCTTACAAGTCCTTAAGCAGGCAATAACTTCGGTTAATATCTCAACATTATAGAAAGATAAAAACTAATTTAGCATGTAATACATACATAACATTTCTCAATTATCAACCAAAATAATTGCAATACTACTTGATATGTTGTTATTTTTTAATTTTCAACTTATTTTGTTTCTCACAATTAAAATACAGCATAGAAAACACGAAGTAAATAGTTTTAACACTTTTATAACATTTCGTAAAAAATAAACTTTTGTAAAATGAAATCTTTGCCGTTAGTTTCGGTAGCAGCGCCCAATTTATACGATAACATATTTCTTAAAGTAAGATAAATAAGTAATCCAATTTGGACGACAACATTTCTTGCCAAAATACCGAGACGGTTCATATTTTTTATAACCTTCAGAATTTACCAGATATTTGACTTGTATGTCAGACAACTAAATTTTGTAATCTGTTTAAACGATCCTTGTGGATACCAGTACAACTAACATCCGATGATTATCTAGATAATAATGTCAGTATTTCAAATTTTGTGTATGGAAGTTTCCTTTTTGAGCTTGCTTTCTTGGGCTTGCCATTTATCGAAAAGGATTTTATGTGTAAATGTTCTTTTTACGTTAATCAAATGTCAGTAATGTCATTGCAACATTTATAAGTAAAAAGTTTATTAATGTCTTCTTTCGATTATTATTTGTAATAGGTATGATATGCTAATGTTAGCGAATAATGAAAAACAAGAAACAGTAGCATGTTCATATTCATTGTATTTTACTAGTTCTGCTTAATTGCTGTTAATGGTTTAATTAATGATAATAAGCTTATGTTTTTTAACAAATATAAATTAACGTATGTCATTAAGGGCGTACACATCGACGTTTGTCATGTTTACTGTTCTTTTTATGGCAAGTATCCGTGATAGTTAAACATTTTTTAAGACATAAACTATGTCTGCACTACTGTTTAAGAAACATTTGATTTGATTATTAATTCGATGTGTATCCCAGATGAATTATAAATACATAAAGCTGGAATTAGTTATATGGCTCTTTGCATATGCCTGTACCCCCCTCTCTCTCTCTCTCTCTCTCTCTCTCTCTCTCTCTCTCTCTCTCTCTCTCTCTCTCCCTCCCTCCTTCCCTCTGTGTGTGTACCTAAAACGTTTAGACTATCTTCTTTGAAAAGAACGACGTATCAAGCATAAGCCGTACATAAAACCTGGAGCAGAATTGTGTGACATAATCCTTTCTGGAGATGGCAAGAGCTTATATTGTCGGTGACAGTAAGAAAAAGTTGCTTCTTCAGTAATAATCTCGAGAAACATTGCCTGCCTGCATCTTCACATAATAACTGTCGCCGAAACTAATTACAGAGTTTTAACCACAACAGAATGACCAGACTATTCCTATTTCATTGTAATGATAAACTCTGCTTAGGGCACCAAGTATGATTTTTCCAGAGAGTTTTAATAGAATTTCAGGAAAAGTATTGCAAATAATGTCTTTCACAATGCAAATATCCACTTGTGTTAGTCTCTACATAAACAGATTTCTATAGCATTTTGTTTCATGTAGATAATAAGGCGACAAAAAACAGAGTTAAACAAATTGAAAATATGTCTTTTTGCTTTCTATCCCCGCAAGCCACCCCCACCCCAAAAACACAAAAGCTACCACTCATTCAACCATCAACAGCTTGAGGAGAATAATTATACTTTTTCCAATGCTGAATGCTGAAATATTTGTTAAATGATTTTGAAACTTTTGGCATTGCACACGGATTATAGATTTTCATGTTTCTTAAGAAGTTTCCATGCTTATAAATATGCTGTTCTCCCATTGGTAATACTTTCTATAAACGGTTTTCTTTATTAGATATATTTGACTGGTGTGTCTGAAAATCAAATTATCAAGTTTTTTTTTGTTATCTAAGCAGCGCAATGCAAGCAACTTTAGGTCTTAACCACATAATTTAGGCAAATATCCAAACATATAGATTTTTATGTTTGGTAATAGAATTGCATATGATGTTTTATTATATTTCCCAGTTTGGGATTTTCATAATAAGATGACACAGAATTGAATGGTTGATTTGTATATATTTATTTATATATAATGTCAGAAACGTATATTAATTTCCCATTTGAATTTATTTTATCTCTCGAAAGAAGCATTATTGACGATTTCAGGTATGTACTCAATCAATAATTGACATTCAAGAACTGTCAAAATGATCATCAGATTACAACAATGTTATAACTTATCTTCAAAATAATTATCCTATTAGCGTCATTGCGCAAATAATTAAATTGTCACATTTGTGCGCACCTACAACCTACAACATCACTTTTACTTAACTATATTTTATCTAAATGATTTAGGATACTCCTGTTTGAATGATGTTCTGCATAATTATAAGAAATAATTTGTTAAAAACGGTTTGACATGTATAGACCATGCCATTGTTTTATTGTGTTTTCTTTATATTTATTATTTCCATCTAATTAGACGTTGTTATTTGGGTTGAAATAATAGGTAATGACGGAAAAAAAAAGAAAAATTATTAGAATTACCACAAATATTACTATTTGAACTATCAACATAAAAACAACGTAAATGTAAAAGTGAGAAAAACAAAGAGGCATGGCATTACTTCCTGGGCAAAATTACGGAAAGGAGCGCTCAAACCCCGCACTTTGTGAAGTTTTTTTTCTTACATCAGTGTAAATAAGGAACCTCATGAAAGAGAGAAAAAAAAAACAAATATTACAATATATAACCAAAATGACACTAATTAAAATTAATTGTCAAAATCTTTGCAACATTTTCAGGAGATAAACGCCTCGTCAAGCTTACAGTTCCACAGGAGAGAGTAGTTTGAAATAAAACAGCGTAAAGGATGACGTGAATGTATCAAAAAACAAGGAAACAAAACAATGGCAAAGGTAATAGATGATGAATATCGATATAACGTACACACCCAAGTGTTTGGAACTAGCAAAAATAAATAGACGTTATTTTGATTGTTTAACAAAGAAAATGAACTCATAAGGTTGTATCTGCAAATGTGTCTAAAATTACATTAAAATATTTGTCTGAAAATTATTTCCTAGATGCTTATTTACATTTAAACATATAAACATTACATTAAAAACTGAACACGTTAAGAGGTGTATTCAATAAACAGATTAATTCAAAAATAACTATATTGTTAAATCTTGTCAACAACCCACACTGGTAGCTTTGGATGTCACCAATATCTGTTGACTTAGCGGCACAGCTCATTTAAATATTGGCTGATCGCTCCCTTTCTGTTTCCGTATATATTGCTCGCTGCCTGGCAGCTGTAGGTTATTCGGGATTATCGGTGATTTGGATAGCAACAGGGAACTCATTGCCGAAGCTTGATGTAGTCAAGGTAGACTAAATATTGCTTGCTTGTCGGTATTTTTGTTGTGATCTTAGATATGATTTTGCTTCTGAAGTCTTAAGTCTTAGCGAGTCATGATGCTGTTTGAAAAGTCTTCAAGGATTTTGATAATATGTTTTAGTTATTGATGTTTTCTTACTTCTACAGTATATCTTTTAAAAGCAATATTTATATATTGCCTATGCGTGAGATCATTATTTTTGCAGAAAATATCACCAACTAGAAAAATATATCCTTTATGTGTTATTTATTTAGCACTTTAATTTACTTACTCGTATTGATAAGTTAGGAGTTGTTCGGTTTTTTCTTTAAATTTTGTCATTATCATCTTCTACGGCCGCTTTTACTGTTTTAACCTGAACTTTCTTCTGTGTATTTTGTTATTTAGTATCTTAATCATTTCAGCTTTTATACAATTCAATTCAATTGATTCATGTCGCCAATGGTTGCTTACCATTAACTTAAAAGGTGACTTATCTTTTTAACAAAATCTAAATTTCTGAGACTGTTCTGCTTAGCGACTTCAATTAGAGTCTGATATTTCATATGTTCTGTAAGAGCTATATTTTTGACTGTAGTGTCGTGTTTGTATTGATAAACGGCAATCAGTCTTAACAGTAATAGATTTCCGATTACCCCCATTTCTGCTTTGTTAAATCTGCTGAATTGGCTGCCCTTCTGCTGTCTGATTACAAAAATGTTGGTTAAACAATTAAGAAAACATACACAGAAAACTAGTATGGTATTATGTTGCCTATTACAGGATTTATTCATTGGAATTGCAAGATCAAAGACATGCTAAATAAGTACTTGATATATTATACACTATGCTTTCAACTACTGTGATTTTAAATGACTTGTTTCAAAAGTCTATATTAAATGTTAAATGTTTGAAAACCAAAATATCCAATTTACGCAGTCAGAATATATGAGTTCTAGGTGTAATTATTGTCCCTTTTATTTTTGTTTCTTTTTACATAGCTATAGTCAAAATACTTAGCTTGAAGGAAGTTATTACATACACAAAACTTTACAATACAATAAGATCAATATAAAGACAAACATATTGTTAAGAAGAATCAACTCTTTCAAAAGATAAGACATTTTGACCTGAAACGTTAAAAGGTGTGTAAATGTAGAATCATACTATCGTGTAAAATGTGAATGCTTCTTTATCTGTCTTATTCTTTTACTCAACATAAATGTTGATCCGTTTCATTCCGGAGTCCTTCAACAATGTCCCAGTACAAGTGAGCATTGTTCAAGGCTTACAGAAAATGTCCTTATGTATGAAATTGCGATCAGCGACAGTGATATGATTTTCAAATACAGATACCAGATGCACATTACACCATTAACTTTAACAGACATTTTTATCTTTATGAGATGCCGAATGTACTTGGACATATTTTCTAAACTAAAATGCAATCTGCACTTGTTACTCTAATTTTGCATCTTTTTCCCAAGGACGTTGATCATTGATTCCCATCAACTACCGTCTAGTGACCAAGCTTAGAGCGCCAGCTATATGCTCATACATATGGAATATACTGCCAAGGGTATAAATATATCAGCGCAATTGTTGTCTGTAAAAGTGACATTAACAAATTACAAGAAAGCAAATAAGGTACATTTATAACTGACGGGTATTCAACAAAACCATTGTTTTCAGTGGGTGTTCATGTTGTTGCAATTTAATTTTCAAAAATATGGTATAATAAGGTTAGAAAAGTAACTACACAACCTTTGGTTCGTAATGTAAGTCCAAGTTTCATTCTTGGCTTTAAATAACAGCGTTTGTTTTATGGTATTAAAAAGGGTTTTAATATTAAAACTCACATACACATACAGACAGATATGGATCGCTGTTGAAGCGAGAGGCTTGGCGCACAGAAACGTGTTCTTCAAAAAGAAAACCAAACGCTTTTAATATAGAATGTATACGTACAATCCTAACATTATCCTACAACTCATTTTATTTACTAATTGGTCGTACTTGCATGTATTAAGAAAATACAGCACATTATAAAGTTTATTGACATTTATTGACACATTGCTTGTGAAAGTTATTTGCCATCTTTTTGACGGCGTTAAATCCGTCAAGGATGCAAATCAAAACAACTTTCTCTCATTTTCTTGTGGGATCATGCACCAATGTCCATAGCTCCTTGAAATTGCCATAGGCATTTGTCGTGCATTCTAAAATATATTCCTTTTAAGTTTTGAATAAAGGTGTAAAAGGTGAAAACAAATTGCATTGCGAACGAAATTCTGTATTTTTAATTTTAACCTGTGATTATTTACTTACAAACGATAATATAAATGTACATAATGTTTACTTAAAAATGCAACATTTTAATATTAATATTAAACTTTGAGTTTTCAAAAAGATATTCTTGATGCATGCATAACGACTTACATAAAATCTTTTATCCACATTTATACA
Source organism: Sinonovacula constricta (assembly GCA_007844125.1). Lineage (NCBI taxonomy): Eukaryota > Metazoa > Mollusca > Bivalvia > Cardiida > Solecurtidae > Sinonovacula > Sinonovacula constricta. The sequence continues at coordinate 35,786,098 of CM017558.1, forward strand.
CAGACATGTAGTAGTTCCATTGTAGCATTTAGACGGTTTTAAAACTAAATGTGAATTTTCTTGCATAAACGATTATTTTAAGAAGACAAGACGGTGGACGTTTCTTCCTTGAACTAAATGCCGATACTTTACAGAATTGTTTATTTTACAAGCAAATCAAACCTATCAGCGAAATACTAACAGAATGCAACGATTCCTTCATTACCTTGCTCATTTCTATGTTCTTGGCAATTTCACATTTTGCTTTTGTCTGTGTCTGTGTCTGCCTATGTCTAGTGATTCATCAGATTCTACGGTATGTGGATATCGTTTTGATATCATAACTTATAAACATTTAGTCATCTGTCGCCCTTTAATTGCTGTCGACACATGTTAAAATCGTTATTTTCATAATACTTATCTTACGCATGTAAGATATTCACTAATGGATGGTCGACGGCATGAGGTCACGCAGCTATGATAATGACATATTGATTATCAGCAAGGACACTGGTCCTTCTCAGATTTATTACATAGTCCCAGATAACACTTGAAGTCATGTTAGTATTCTGTGCTCAGCAGGAGGTTAGTCGTGGCTCTGAGATAAATGAGATCAAAATTGTATATAAGTAAGACCGTGATGGTAGTATTAAGTGGAGTAATTAATACGTTTTCTATCCCCTACCTCAGTGTTTGAAGGTTACTAAATGTCATGTATATACCCATTTTGATACTATTAATCGAATACTAAAACATTCTATAAATTTGAATATTGTCATTAAAAGTAAAAATGGAAGTCACCAGACTAAGTGATGTCAGAACAAAATTGTTTATTATTTTTGCGATTGTTTATGTAACTCACTGGTACATCCGATTCAGAATAGACAAATATACATCAATTAAGGTCTTTTGTCATTCCCCTTTCTTCTCTTAATTTGGTAAATAATGTGTTATAGGTGAGTTGACAACGGGATTCTTTGACATTAAATAAAGTATATAAAAGGAAACACATATTTCAAAATACATATGAGATTGTTTACCTAGTTCAAGACAATATAATCGCTTAAGTAACGAATGATTTGTGAAATTGTTTTAAGACTCTCTAGAGTTGACAGTGAGTGCAATAAGTTTAATTTGTCAATAGTGGATATTAAAATGCGAGTAAAATGTAAGTGCACATTTTGATGACGGAACACACTGGGTATATCACTAATTTTCTCATAAAACTACGACACATTAATAGATTCCGTTAGTGTATGTATATGTTTATAATGTGTGTGATTTATACACATTAATTGAAAATCACCTTTGCTGCTTTCGTTTTTGATGATGCATTTAAGATGTTTTAATAAGGTATGTTTTATAATAATTTATCAAGAGGAGGTCAGTAGCTCACTCCAGTCCTGTTTAAATAACGATTCAGTACAATGTGTCTTGTTACGTTATGCTAATGTAAATCTAGGCGGGCTCTCCTCATCAACGCAAAAAAGTTCATTTAGTTTAACTTAGATATAACTTGCAGTTAACTTCGGTTGTCTGATTAAACCATCTAACGCGAAGTTGAATTTTTAATCTACACTGTCTACAAAGGAATGATCAGTTTGAGATTAGAAGTGTAAGAAACGAAAGATTCATACTGATAATGCATTATGTATCACTATAACGTACCATAGTTCTTATTGAGGTGACATGTATCGGGGTCGTCCACGACAGTTAAATATAATTAAAACAATAGCAAACAATTTTAAAAAAGACATTTACTAGCCGACACTTTAGTTTATTGTTTTATGGGTTTTAAGAGACACATGGTAGAAAAATTGCTGATTATTGCTCATTCGAAATGTAAATTCCAGACAAACACCCGCAATATTTTAAATTAGAGCAAAAGATGGAAATACATGTTTATTGATTTTTGTTTGATTTTGTCCACTTAAAATGTGAAACAACTTTAATGATTGCATATACTAACATGCTCTATAAACGTTAAATAGTAACATTAATAGCACATTTATGCCGCAGCACACATTTAATTTACTTTGATGTACATATTTCTTAAGGTTAATTCAGGCAAATTGTGTCGTTTTTATATGTTAGGCCATTAAAGCATCAAAGGTCCAGACGGTTTATTAAATTGAACAAATCAGATTTCCAATTTATAATTTATTTTACTCGTATGTCTGAAAACCAAAATTTCCAATTAACTTCAAAGCGACTACAATTTGCATAAACACTTGGGTTTTTTCTGTATTTATAATTAGAATTACGTTCATGGAGTTCCGTTTCGGCAATGTTTACATCAGAAACGATTCGTTTCTCTTTGTAAATTTAATCGAATTTCGATAACGTCCTTGGGACTTAAGTAAGATGAATTTCCTTTTGATTAAGATATGCAACTTGAGCAACTTGCTATTAATTTCACAGAAAGAGTAATTAATCAACGAACATTAAACCAATGATCGCATCATCCCTTGTCTTTGTACTGTTAGTCACGGTTTTCTTTTACTGTTGTGAATGATTATTCCTATGGCTATCTGACTTAAACTGTCTGAAACACAGAACGCAAAATCGAGAGTTGATCTCGATATGACGCTCTTGTCGTACTGTTTGTTTGTGTCTGTGTTTGTTTTGTTTGTTTTTTGTCGACGCTCATGCACGCAACGTCTACATGTTCCTGGAATAAGCCCTACGGATGGCGCCATGTTGTACTTTAAAGAAAACATAACTGCGGTGCTTTCATGCATTGAAACTTAGGTTATTATTCATGATTGAGGAATATAAGACTCTTATTTAGTTTTAAATGTAGCTACATCCTTGTCTTTGACTTGAACTTGTTTAAGTACCATATGCATATGTTTGTGTTGTGTAAATTGGATTTTTTACGACGATGTACTTTTGAACACGTCTAAGTAACATTATGTTCTGTTAAACTGTTCTGTTCTACTATTAGATTCGGGCCTATTCCCTCGCCTGTAAAGACAACTCGTTACTGCTATATCTAGTTCTTGCCATTTTTGTAATTTATTTTTAGTTATGTTTTCAATCACCGATTGTTTGACGTATTTTTGTAAACAGAAAATGTGTTCGTTTTAATAAATATATGATTGTCTCGTTTTATATATAGATAATAGCATTTTCAAATTAATAGAGACGGCTATTTAATTGTCCCGTGACCGTCCTCCATTCATTGGCTGGCACTTCAGCCATAGTACATCAACTGGATGTGCAGTGCTGTACAGTGTTTGTTGCAAATGGTTCTCTGTAGATTGTAGGTAAACATAGAAAAACGAATTCAGAAGTTTTTTGTCTCAAGTACACATATCAAATATGATTTGCCTAGTTATACAAGTGTTGGTTATATATTAGACAGTGTTTTGTTTTGCATTGTATGATATGTTATGGATAAATAATTTCACTATGACTTTTTCCACATACCGAAGTTTAATGTAAATGCAGCCACTAGATATTGTTGCAATCTATAGATACTACCCAACGTTATAAGAAATAAGATAATACTTAGATGTATAAATATTCATTTTTAAAAATATATTCAACCCTAAGTCATTTGATAGTGATTTGATAATGAGTTATAAACATAGTAACTTAGACACTCTGCACAAAATTTGCCATAGCTATCTAAATCTAGTATTCTAAGCTGTAATAATTAATAATAAATCTTCCACATAGGTATTATTTGCTAATGGTGAGAAGATCGTCATTTAAATCATCGTAAGGGAAAACATATCGCTCAGTATTACTATAGTCGATTAATATCTTGTTTTGTCACCTAGTAATATCTGCATCATTTAAGGCAAGAACCAGGTGTTCATATTATTGTAATTGTGAATATGGATAGATGTAGCTGTTTTATTTCCTTTTGAGTTAAACATTACTTTTTCAATTAATCAACAATCATCCTCGGTACGTGGAAGCACATTTGTGTACACTGGAGAATGTTTATGAAAGATGTATTACATTCTCATGTTAACCAACACGAATGATTTTATCATATATGTTAAACGTCGACCTAAATGTGATTTAGTGAGCACATTATAATAAATTTATGTATTTATGATTAACTGTGAACAATATCAATAAACAATCAAAATAAAAATTAGAAATATTATTTAAAATAAATGACACAGTTATATAGCATTAATATAAAAAAAATATTATGCATTTGTTCTGTTTATAACTCATTATAACAAACGTGTATACAAGAATGAAGAATAAGTGATAACATTTTATTTGCGAAATTTCATTTAGTATTATCTGTGCACACTAAAATTCCTGTGGCCAATTAAATACCTGAATTAGTATCGACCTCCTTTAAGTGCTTCTTTATTGGTCAGAGCAATAAATTTTTCAGGGACCTGAAGTTAAACGTACATGTATGGACTTGTCATTATCATCCCTTTCGGCCATTACCTCAATAATTTTATGGCTTCTTTAATTGTCGACAATGTATACGTTTTTACTGTGGCTGACATAAGTGTTGAAGAAATATATCTAATTATATTGATGTCACATGGATAATGTAAAATTGCAAATTGATTCGTGTATTTTTATAATATGATCGTACGGTTTGACAATTTTGACTATTCGCCATGGGCTGTAACTTACAAGTTATTTTAGTTCTTGACTAGTAGGGCAAAAGCAGCCGAGTAACGGCGGACAAGGGAAATAACTTTGGATTTGCTAATTTATTATATCGTCTATAGATGATTGAATACATTTTAACACATTATTATCTGCTCCTTGTTACTCTTTTCACTTATGGAAGCTGGGGAGTAACTCCTTTGTTTAATTAAAAGACACATTTTTCCTCTTTACTGTGCTTTTAATAATTAATAACTATTTTCGAAGTTTTAGTATTTATCACTTTTTCTTTATTTTTTGTACTTTTTCTGCAAAGATGTATACCTTTCCTATTACCTTTGATGTGTTATACATATAGATCTACATTTTGTAAAATTGTAAGATATGAAAATCCAACAGTAAGTGTAGAATTACTTTAAGTTACTTAACGTTGCGTTCTGTTATTGTTAGTTGTATTTTTCTTTGAAAATATTTTTTCCGGTATCATGTATGGTAAGAAGCTGGCTAGACGAGTTATAGGAAAGGACATACTTTATTTAATTAGTAAGCAGAACTAGTATGTCTCCACGTCAATGATCTCCTCAGAAAAGGGGCCTATAACAAATCAAGTCATTCAGACTGGTGTAGATGTATTAATGAAAGAGGTTAAATTCTAATTTGTATAAAATGCTAGTTTACTATCGTTTTATGAATAAAGAAATGTATCGACAGCTAGGTGCTCTAGACATACTGATGTTGCCTATATCTGAGCATTAGCTTATATTGCTTATTAATTCATTTTTTTATCAGAAACACATCGCAATAGCACTATAGCTACATTAAGCAATATTGATGGAGGCACATCCTAGAATAATGTCTAAGTAGAACCAGAGGCAACTCGCTGGTAAGATGGACATCGTTCTGCATTAGATATTTCCCCGTGGCCGTAACAAAATTCCACACGTTGAGGTGAAAGGCTGGTCAGTGAGAGGAATTCTGTTTCTCTACAACTCGGTCACCGGGGAGCTCAATTACTTTACTTTATACTTTAGAGACATCAAGTATAAGCCGATTGTGAATGAGACATGTCGCACAAAGATGTGACATTATCTTCACTGGAAGTGACAAGTGTCTATCTTGCCAGTAACAAGACAGAGATGAAGCCGTCTCATGAATAGGTGCTAGCCTAGTGAACGGTATTTCGGTCTAACTGCTCTTAACCATCATCGTTTTGTCAAAACTGAGACATATCTAATAAACATATTACTCATTTTATCCTATTATGCCAACAACTTGCACAGCATGTCACAAATGCCTATTGGCATATCGACACGGCTCATATATGGGCAGAGTGTTCCCTTTCTGTTTCCGTATATACTGCCCGCTGCCTTGAGGCTGCAGGTTGTTCATGATTATCAGTGATTTGGATAGTAACAGGGCCTACGGTGCGGCAGAGCGATGAAGTAAGGGTAGACCTAACTCTGTTTTCTTGCCTTTTATGGCGTTGCAATCGTAGATCTTTTTGAAATTTGTAAGTTTAGCTCTTCTTTAAATTTGTCTTTGCATCAATTTATGTTATATTTTCTAAGTCGACATTTCCTTTCTGTTAATATTACGAATAATGATTTTCAATGCTCGCGGTCTCAAGTGAGGTTCTTTTTGACAGCCTTGTTGCTTTTCTGTACAGTTTATTAGTCTCCAATACTATTTTATATTTTATGTGATTTATTTCTTAGTTATTATATCGAATTAATTAAATAAAAATTGTACCTATGCGTTTTAGTTCGATTTAAATTGTGGTTAATTATTTAACTACGTTCAAATCCTCCTTTCTATTAGTTCATTGTCATTGTATTTTCAGATTCTGACACTATTATCTTTTGTATTTCAGTGTCTTTGTTTGCTTATTATTGCAATATTTTGGCCATAGTTCCTACCATTGTTAAATTTAATTAATTTGCTTTTTTATCCTTTGTCAATGTTATGTTTGTTTTGCTCTTTCTTAACATATAGTTTCCGATTATAATTTTTTGCTTTTTGTGTAAAAGATCGAGTTACATCTGTTAGCGTTTTTTATTAAAAATGAGTGGAAACAGATATTTTTGTTTATGCTTTAGAAATACAGAAAACAATACAGTTTCTAATTACTTTTTATAGACATTATTTAAAATATAAAATGTTATTTTCGGAGAAATGAGAAACATTTTCTTAATGCAGTTTTCAATAGTTAGGCAATATCACTACTCTGTTACATTATGTTGTTGTTGTTATTGTTTTTGTTGTTTTTGTTGTTGATGTTATTGCTTGTTTTTGTGAATGAAGTGCGATCATCTGTTACGTAATTAAATATTTACAGTTAAACTGTAGCGCGCATTTTGCCAATATTACAGTGCAAATATTGTCAGTCTTTTCAATGACGTTTACCCTTAATGGCAATCGATTAGACACTGTTTACCAAGCTAAGTAAGAAGACCAATCTGTAAACATGAGATGGACCATTCACTGTCATTAAAACAACAGCAGATAAAAGCTAATTTTACAATATTTGCAAAAAATCAAAACTAGTGTTATAGTACAAAAATACACATGTTGCATGTATAAGAGAAGTTGGTTTAATTATGCTTTACATGGTGCAATTGGTTTGATTAATGTATTAAATATAAACTTATTTATTAAACATAAATACTAAGCCAGTTATTTTCAACGGAAACCAAATTGTGATTTTTGATTTTGCAAGCAGCGATAACAAGACTTTTAGTTATGAATTACAGCGGTAATGCTACGCAACTGGAGACCCAGGCGTTGCAGGCATAAACATTTACAATGTCTTAAGGATGGATATATAGCTTGCGTTTTGCTAACACAATCACTTAACACGCACTGACACATGAACTAAACAGAAGGAAAACTTGATATATGCTGAGGGACGCCCGAGGTCAACAAAAAGAGACTTTAACTTCGAACACATTGGACTTCTCAGCGTACCACCACGTGGGTCAGAATCCGGTGGTTCTACTCAGACATTTGTCTAGGCCCTTCCTAATAAAGTAGCTACGAGAGCTATTATTGCAATAGATGTGTTGCTGCAATGTATTTTGCAAACAAACCGAAAATTAATATCATAAAATAGTTTCGATGGTCGAGTTTGTTTTAAAATGCTAATAAATAGTGACTAAGATGTTATAGGTTTAATAAATAAACCTGCAGAAAACACTTGCATTTCCCTATTCTAGAGAACGTTTTCTCGATTTGAAATATAATTTGTGAAGTTTTAATACATCATTAAAAAAGGACCGGTTTCCATTTTTTGTTAGTATTTTGTTCATCATCATTATCAGATGATGCTATTTTCGCATGCAAAATCAAACCAATCAGTAAAATTTACGAGCAAATTAGTTCAGATATGCATTCGGAATCCAGATAATTATGTTTAAGAAAATTGGTCCATAAAACTGAAAATGAAATTTGAACAGCTTCAAGCATTTCGTAATTTCTCAGACAACTCAAAGTTGCTTCAGACCGCCGCGTCTGTCTCCTAATACAAAGCAAATCATTTACACTTTCTAAATACACAGGTATATATTTATTATTGTCAGAAATAATCGATGATGTGTCTTTTTAGATTGTAGGGACGTAATTAAATGCGGTAATAAAATTGTTGGCAGGAAACAAAGATATAAAATGAAATTAAAATATTTTAATACTAATTGAAAAATTAATCCTAGTATAAAGAAAATTGTGTGTGTGTGCAGTGTGAGTGTGTTTGTATATTTTCATGTGTAAATGTGCGAGTGAGTGTGAGAAGATAATGACAATTGAGAGAGAAAACTGAGGGTAACATGAATTAAATGAGAACAGTGTGTGTGTGAAAAGTGTATGGTAATGTATTTAATTGAATATATATGTAAGTTAGTGTATAAATTCGAATGTTGAATAAACATGAAATGATTGTATGATTGTTCTACTGTATACTGGAAAAAACTGAAATATTAAAAAAGCTGTGCTGCGTGTTAGGTAAACGTTCTGCTTTAAAGTGCATGGATGTATGTCTGACCCTTTCTGGTTATCTTACCATTATATCTGATAATATTTCTGGCGTAATAAAGAAAAGAACATTTGACATTAAGCTTAAACTAAAAGATTTTACTTCTACTGCAAAAGTTAATTTGGTATTCTGATGGACACATATAAAATAACTTGAGCGTAAAGACTATACACAAGTTGTGTCAACTATTGGCCTGTTGCCCTTCCCAAAGTGATTGCCATTGAAATTTCTCTAGCAATGATAACGATGGATCGATTACCTATACAATCTCTTCATCATTGGTGACCATTAATGGATCCACTTGAGTTCATATTTGTATTATGTGACCATAAGAGGTGACGCAAATATGGTCACATAATACTGCATTTATCTATTGCAGGTGTGTACGGGTCATGAAAAGTAGGAAATCAATGGTGGTAACATGTTTTCCTTTTAAAAGGTTATTGTTATTTAATGTATTATTCATTCAAAATGGCTCTATATATAGTAGAACATATTGAATACGAATGCGTTCAGAAGAACTAAACGCAATTCTGTTAAGTGCTATTTACTTTTGGTCATGTCTAAATGATAAAACACATGTCTTCTTTACGGGACATCCAGTCATCGCGATCTGGTAGTAGAAGTTTCCGGGCCAGTTAACTGTTTGGTCCTGTGACATGAAAATGTCACAATATCATTAATAAAGCTAGGAACTTTTCACCAGACTTTTCACTCTCTCCTTAAAGTAATATTAGAGTTTTTTAAGTACATCCAGAACCAAGAGAAAAGAAAAAGAATCCTAAAGCAACAATGTATACGAAAGCCACACTGTTGCCGTTGCTTTCCTAATTACTTGCCCACTGTCTAGGTAGATATGGTCCTTAGGTAGTAACTACCTGAACCAATGTTCAGCACGTAGCCTTGTTCCAACATTTATTTATCATCATTACAAATCAAATGTGCTTTCAAAATAAATTATTATGTTGCTATATGTTTTCTCTGTTTCTTTATCACTTTTATCTCTTCCTCTCGCAATGTTCTCTCTCTCTCTCTCTCTCTCGCTCTCTCTCTCTCTCTCTCTCTCTCTCTCTCTCTCTCTCTCTCTCTCTCTCTCTCCATCTCTCTGTATATTTTGTATATATGAGATGAGAGAGAAATAAAGAAAGAGATATGCACATATGCACATTTTTCAGTAATAAACGTCTGAAATGTAAACATAGATAGAAGTAGCATTGATTTTCTTTACAAAATCATAATAAGCTGTTCCCATTTCAATTTTATCTTAAATTGGACTTGACTCCTTAATAGAAACAAATTTATAATGGGATCGATGCTTGGGGTCTTAACGTATTGTGATTCATGTAAGTAACAAATACTTGTTTAAAATATTTATCATATATAGAAATGCAAATACTGTGAGTATTCAGTTATAATTGTAATTTCAGTTTCATAGTTAATGAAATATCTGCACGCACACATCTAGTTATGTAATTAATGTGTTTAATGGTATATTGTTTGACTGTACAAATAGCTATGCAGGCAACAACGTAAAGTCTCGAGCAAAACGGGTGTAACCGAGTCTGGCTACACTAATGTCAAGTACTGTTAATAATTCCGTTGAAATACCTACATAGTGTTTATTAGGTTTAGACAATCTGTTTAAGAACTCTACTCTATCTTTTTTGTTATTGCATTAATTATATATAGACTATTACTCTATCTTTTTTGTTATTGCATTAATTATATATAGACTATAAATATATTTATTATTCCACAATTAGTTCATCTCTGTGTATTGTTTGATGTGTTCTTGTCTAATAACAGACATTGTCTTGTTAATCTATACACAAGTTGATTTATTGTCGATGGTGCAACTCGACTGATTTGTAAATCTGTGTGATCATATTCTCTCCATTTTGCTATTGATACTTTCCTGAATCTCCGATTGTGAACAAAACGTTTTAAAAAGTTACCAGAGGCAATGACATTTGATGTCATTATAAAAGACTTTATTCAAAAGGAACAATCTTATAAAACTATGAAACGTGATTGTAACATTAGTTTATATATGTCTTCTGATGTGTATATTAGATGTGATTATTATAAGTGGGACATATAGATTTACTGACACCGAGTGTTTTAATTTTATGGATGAAATTGCTTTAGGCCTATCTTTAACTGAACTGCGCCATGTATTTGTATTTTACCTTTCGCGTCATTTAAAACTGCGTAAAATGAAATTTTTTAAGTTACTGAGCATAGATAAATAACTGAATATTGCCGGTTTCTTATACAATGCGAATATACGTTCTAGATTAATCTGAGAAAATTCTGGTAATATAACGGCTGTCTATAAATTCCATAAATTCATAACTTCACCAATCGTGCAGACACGTGCGTTTGTAACATGTCACAATTTGAAGAAATGTTATAGTCCTCATTAGATAATTCAGTGTATTCATTATTAATAAAATGGGCTCACTACATATATAGTCAGTACGAATTGTAAAAAAGCTGTTATAACAGAAAGCTTCGTAACGAATCTGTTGATGATTGATATTATCAGTAAATTGTAGCAAAGATATCAGCATCACATTTAAAATACTTACTTAAGACCTATTAAATATTGTTATTGGTTTTGTATATTAACATTAGCGTATGCGAGGAAATGAGTGAGCATCGTATACATACGTTCCTACCTTTTATTACTTTTTCATTGCTTGTAGAAACGTTTACAGTCTTATTTCAACGTACTTCTTTAACATAGTTTCTGTCTTTTTCAGGTACGATTGCTTCTCTGGGTGTTACTCTAGAAGATCGTAACGGACTTCAATAGCCATCAAATATCCTTTATTGGCTTTCAAAAGGGCTGTAAACCATGATTTTTAAAGTAAATACTTTAATTTAAGCAGCAATAAACGTGTAGAAATTAAAAGAAATCAAAACTTGCTAAAATATTATAAATAGTGCTTTTGATATTCTGTTACCAGAAATGTCATTTACAAGGACTCATTGAGAGGTGAAGCTCTACGGGATGTGACACTGTGTATATGTAACGTTTATGGATTAACATGGAATCCGAAGTCAATCTGTCCGTCGGGAATTACAGTAACCTGACAAAGAACCATGCGGAGATACTGAATTGTCTCAATGACGAACAGTTTCTATATCAGTTGCCGGCCATCGTGTATACGTCACTGCTTATGTGCATTGGCACACCTGGAAATATTGTTGTGTTTTACGTGTATTTTTTTAAATGGAGAAAAAGTACGTCGCGTATGTTTATATTATTTCTTACTGGACTGGATCTTGTGAACTGTGTCACAACCCTACCGATGGAAATATTCATTATGAGATATTCCATAATGTTAGATATACCTTGGTTGTGTAAGATATCCAGGTTTTCTACCTACACAATGAACAGTGCTTCAGCAGCCATTCTGGTCGCTATTGCAGTGGATCGCTTCAAAAGGATATGTCGTCCTCATGGTTCACAGTTCACATCGACTTTTTCAAAACATATCTGCATGGCGTGTTTGGCATTCGTATTGCTGCTGACCTGGCCAGCATTCATTTTGTACGGGACGCGTAAAATAAGACTTGGCGACATCGAGGGTCGTGCCTGCCTAATCGAAAACCAGTTTGACAACACCGAGTATCCGTACATCTTCTTTATCTTTCTTATGGCAAGTACAGTGGTAATCTTTACCACTCTCTCTATCCTGTATTACTTCGTTGGTCTGCAGATTTACAGACATCGGAAATTCCGAACGCAACGAAAGAAGATGGCCCTTGTGGTCCATCACACACGTGAACCACCAAGCAATGATAATACATTGCTACAACCCTCGGATTCATCGGAGTTAAGACGAAAGCAAAAGTGAACACATAATTGAGAATGGTGAAAACATAGAGTGTAAAGATCTGGCAGTGAACCTGAACTCCGCTGCTGGTACATGTACAACGTCGTTGATGCGTGGCTCAAATGAATCAAAAGAAGTGGAGACGAATAATTGTGAAAGCAAGAGACCATCTAAACGATCAAACGACAGCCGAAGCAATACGGCCAAATCCATTAAGGATTCTCTAAAGAAATTAAACGATAATGCTCAATGTATTAAACTTAGAATAGGCCGATCCACATTAATGTTATTTCTCATCACGTTGGCCTATATAATCAGTTTCCTGCCATTTTATATCCTGGCAATAATTCGCCATACAGACCCTGGATTCAGGTCACATCTTTCTGATGGCGCGCTGATGACATACCATGTGTTACTACGATCGTATTTATTGTCAAGTGCTATCAATCCAATCATATATTCCTTCTGTAATTCACAGTTCAGAACATTCTGCTTCAATCTGTTTAGGACTTCGTCGCAGCAACGAACAAGTGTGTAGCCTAACAACCGTTTCATTTCACTGAAACACTAGTTTTAATGGCAACATATTTAGAACTAGACTCATTGTTACCTGTTCATTGGCTTAATCATGTAGAGATTATGTGATTATATTGTATTTTATCAACGTCTAAGCTTCTATTTAAATTTCCATGTTGTATTAAATCTTTGTGTTTAGACTCGTTCGTTGCTTTTCCTGAGTAACTCCAATAAATTAAACAAAATTAGGCTTGAAGTTTCCGCTTCGTCATTACGTTATTTCTGACATTAGGTGTTACCAATAATTATAGCAATTATATTATTGTAAGGAATGCAAAGGGCGTTTTAACTCAAAGCATACGCAATTTTAGAATATATAGAGATATATAACGTCTATAGACTGGTCTAAAATATACGAATAATTCTAAAATTCAAGATAAAGATGATACTTAATATGAATAGAAGTAGTAGCCTGTCGTTCGTTAAGAATGAAAATATTTATCTAATAATATTTATGTGGCAATGAACACTAATATCAGACTCGATAAAGCAGCTTACTGATGGAACTCGCTTGTTAACTAAATTATTTGCCTATTTAAGACCAATTCAGGCTTACACTTGTTTACTTAAAATTAACCATATCGTCTGCATTATTAATGTGTAATAGATTTCAAGTTAAAATGTTTTGAAAAGACAATAATTACCGTTTGAGAGACATAATCCTTCATAGGTTAATATACAATATGTCACATCTTCCATGTGATCAAAATGACAATTCTATTACAGTAAAGCAAAATACAAGTTACAAAATACAAATATAAAATAAAGGCAATGATAGATAAAAATGTGGAATTTAATGTGTGGCCTGCTCAAGAAATAACGCCAAGTATAAATAAAACTAATAATGTTGATAGTTAAACAACGTTATCATTAGAAATTGTCGTAAACACATTTTGCAAGTGTCATTGAAGAAAGTACATTTGCTTTAAGCCCAGTCATAGCGATATAAACCTGAGTGTTAGTCAACGATTAACACAGTTTAGCCACTACATTTCCAACAATGGCCTTTGACAAATTTGATTAAAACCAATAGTTATTACTTGCTTATTGGTTACTTGTTCAACTCGTCAGATTTGTTCATACATCTTACCGATTGATGGAACTCGCTAAGTAAAACGTAAATTATTTGCCTGTCATATCAATACATGAGAACAGTTGTCTTACTTAAAATTCACAAACTGGTCCTCAACATTAGGTTGTATACTGTTTATACTGTTTGTATATGTAGACAATTTTAAAGTCGAATAATTACCGTTTAAAAGTAATAAGCTTTTAATACTTTGTCACATCTTCTGTATGATCCAAAGGTCATCTCCGATGACGAGGACGCAAAATACATGTTCTTTATAAAGGAAATTATAGGCTAAAAATATGAATTTAATGTGTGTCCTGTTCGGTTAAACACCATTATCATCAATAAATATCGCAGGATCATACGTCGCTAATTTTACTGTAGAAATAGTTTATTCTCATTGCAACTCTATTATCATTCATTGATTACCAACTTTAAGCTACGTTCTACCAAACTGCATAAGGGGACACAAAAATGTTTTACGATAGACAACCAATGCCAGTTTAGCCATAAATTAGAACATCTAAACACATATCTACGATGTTAAAATAATTAAAAGACGAACTTCGGGCATTTGAAAAGCTTCCTACATTTGCTGTCATCATGTTAAAGAAATTGTGATGATCGTGTAAATTTGTTTTTCCAGACGTCGATTTCACCAATATAGTAAGCAAGATTTATTTATCACATGACTAATTTGGTAAAATTTAATTTCATGCCTTAAAACATGGAAAACAGATTTAAAACTAAACTTTATAATTAATGATACATTGTATCCTTAGGCATCACTGAAATGTCTCGTCATAAACTTCCGTCAATATTGGAAGTTAACTGGATGTACACATTAAATATTGTTTAAAACAGATAAGTAATATTTTAACACCGTTTGACATTAATAATAAGTGATAAAGTGTATTATATTCTACCACTGAAATTGGCAGGTACTTAACCACTTTGTGATATGTATTTTTCGCATTATGAACTTCATTATTATTATAATTTAAAATATGTTCGGCAACTAGTTAATCGGTTCCAATTATTTAAATAACATATCCTTATGGATTTTTTTATTGTATGTTTCTTTTTTTTCTATTTTTGTTCGATTTGTTTTTATATATAATTTAACTTCATAATTTGTATGTAGAATACATGCAAAACGCATTTGCTATAAAAAGATCAATCTGTTCTCTTAACAATGCTTACAATATTTGAAAATGGTGGTAACATTAAGCAATTTTCTCATATATAAGGTTGTGCATTTCTTTTTGTTAGGTAGTGAGTCCTATAAAAGAGGTGAGGACACAAACACCCATAAACCCACACAAACAAAGTTTTAATGTTGATGATAGTTATTGAGTTTAAAAAGTATTAAAACCGAATTCGAACACACGACCTTTGATATGAAGATTGTAACCAAGTATACTACGGCAACTTCTTGCGATGCACGGTTTCAAGAACATATAAAAACATTTATTGAATTTACTGACTTTCCTTTTATTGTTTTCGTGAAGTATTTGAACTGTACTGACAACTCATAAAGAACAATTTCATTATTGCCAAAAATTACTATATTTTATACAGTTTTTAAAATTAAAAATATTTCCCATCCAATGGATTGAAATACTACTCACGAAAAACAATACAGAAAATAAGAGTATAAGCATTGCACGAACCTTATAAGTTTTAATTGATTATTTATTCTCTGGCTGCATAAGGTCATTATTTCAAAGCCGGTGCGTATCCATAGCGTGGCACTCTTTGTAGTTGTTTTTTATAAATTCATCTCGGGTGTCATTTTAGGATAATAGCTTATTAGATTTATGTTCTTCCTAAATGCATTTTAAATAAGTATTGAAATACGTTTCCATATTTTAATAGTGAGACTTTAAGCAAAAATTAAAGTCACACAGGTAATTTTTTTTTGTGTTTACGTAAATGATGATTTTAAATATCAATCAAATATGCACGCAATTTGTATCAAGATTATTAAAAGCATTGTACTCATTCTTTAATATTAAGTTAGATTTAATTTCGCAATATTGAATTACTTATTTCCAATTAAACTGATTTTGAAAAGGTTTTGCATCACTTAGTATGCGTATACTTTTGTCAGAGCTGTGCTTGAGTTTAATTATCGTTTACTTGAAATAATTATTTTATCATATCTAAATGATATGCGTGTTATTTTGTAACAACGAATGAATGAATGGCTTTTAAATATTGTAATGATTAAACATATAAAATTTGGAATAAACACATAAATTGTTCGGACACATGTCTATGCTACAAGACACCCGGTTTAGGGATATGCTACCTAAATAGAATAAAGTTGTTTTCGAAAAACTTCAAGTTACTTTGTGATCAGGGCTCCCGCTGCCATGCGCAAAATGCGAAAAAAGTGGCTATTTTTTTTTTCAAAATTGGCGCATCCTTATGGCGCATGATTTTTTTGGCATTATTTTTTGTTAATCGCTTAAATTAATCGCGGTCAAGACTGGTAACCATTTGTACGCGTGCTGTGATTCGCTAGCAAGGAGAAGCTCGATAGCTAGTCAAGCTTGCGCGGCGGCCTTCACCTTGAAGGCATTGTTGTGTTGACATGTTGTGTACATAACTGCCGAATAAACATCGCCTCAGGGAAGGATTAGTGTAATTTGCGAGATGATAATAAAGCAGCCAGCCGAATGTTTGTTGCGATCATTAACTGGACAGTACCGGATTGTCGATTATTAACAATTAATGATTCATTTACAAATGTTTATGTAAATAAAACGTAAAAGAGAAAGGTCACATTGTTGTTTATTTTCATTCTCAATTCAATAATACTACAAAAAATATATTAAAATAAAAAGAATTGCGTGTTAACAAACATACATATTCATACTACAAAAATAACATTTGAATTGACGCATAAATTTGGCTTATAAAAATGGTTCATAAAATAAAAGGTATCCGGACAAATCCCCGCCCGGACATTTCCCCGTTCGTCATTTTTGAAGGTCCGGACATTGCCCCGTTCGTTATTTGTGTAGACCTGGACAAATCCCCGCTCATGAAATTGTAAGGGCGGACAATTCCCCGCTCAATTATGTGTGAACACTATTTTAATTAATCCTTTACAGTCTTCCGACTTTTAATTAATTTACCACGGTTTGTGTGTTGTTGTTAATTAAGTCAGCCTCGCTCAATTAAAGTTGTTTGATCGTGGGAATAAATTGAATATGCAAATTATGTGTGAAAACTATTTTAATTAATCCTTTACAGTTTTCCGAACAGTTTTCCGACTTTTAATTTATTTACCACGGTTTGAGCCTCGCTCAATTAAAGTTGTATGATCATGAACGATATTAACGAACACGTTTAACACCTTATTATCTCTACAAATGAGACAATTAAAGTTGTTTGACAAACTTACTAATGACTCAAAAACATTTCTTCATATATAATCTCTGCATAAGATGTATTTTACAAAAAACAAAATCTGTCATGGAGATCATCACAACGAAAAGCGGTACAAAAAAACTTGTACATGCAGGCTATGTATACACGAAGAACAAGGAGACGAAACCAACTATCAGATGGGAATGTTCACAAAGACAATCAAAACAGTGCAAAGGTACACTCGTGAGTGACAATAAAACAGTGGCTCATAGTTTTCAAATTTGGCTCATTGGTTGGCTCGGACAAAAAAAAACCCAGGGGGAGCCTTGGTGATGCAAAGCCAATTGTGGTCCACTTATTCTAGTTAAAATGATAACATTTACTGTTTCATTTTAAAGGTGATGAAATGACTCAAATGCCAATTTGGTAATAATTTCAATTACTAATTAACTACCTTATGGACTATGTTAGTTATCAACATTATCAAAAAGGGATCAAAGGAAAGTTCTATTTTAATTTCAGCTAAAAATTGCCATATACCATAATTATATTACATCAGCAAAAATGCGTCTTTGTTCAGAAGGATAAAACATTAAAATAAAAATACAAAGAATACAATGTCTGTTGTGAAAAGAATGAGAAGTTTTTAAATGACTGTTATTAATTACCTGTTCCATCGAACGGATGGTAATAGCTATATTGAGATTTTTTTAATTGTTTTTTGCATTAATTTCAATTTCATACGAAACTGTTCTTCTGGCTCTATGTTCTTTGAACAGCCCCAAACAGACTTCAAAGTCCCTTAAACCATACCAACTCTCGCTTTATCCCGAACATATACAGCGCAGCTGGTAATTGTCCTGGTAAAATATCGACCCGGTGTGGGTGCTTTATATCAGCATGGATAATAAAATGGTCATCACACACATATATACATTGCACCAATAGAGATATGGTCCATTCTATGTTGGAGAAGGAAGACTAAGCTTTCCGGAGTCCTTATACATGTATATGCCTTTACTTATTACCTCCATCTGCTTACATTCACTTCATACCAATGTAAGGAACATTCTTTTATTTCTACTCTCACCAACATCCACTAGCTTTTTAACAATCACACTTATTAGCATTTGTAGCTTTATGATGGAATTCATCTTGTGTGTGCAGATTTTGTAGAAAAATGTGTAAAAAGATGAGTTACTGCTTCGCACAGGAAACTTCCTAAATAAGTATAATTGACAAAACCATTCCCATTTTTATATTTTGAATTCAAGATTTTAGGCTTTATATCATGAAAATGAAAATCCTAGCCATACATTAAGAATGCAAACAGATCGTATTTCTAGAAAAACATTAGCAAGAGAAGATAGAATTTGCCAGTTTTGTGATCATAATGATATCGAAGATGGGTTTTTCTTTATTTGTATATGCCCTGCTTATGATGCAATAAGACGGCAACATGTTCACATACGGTTTAACGAAAAATATTTTTTATAATCTTTTCTAGTTTCAATAAAAAGCAAACCTTGATCAATAAGTCTCTTCGTTAAAAAATATATATGTTGATGAGAAATAAAATTTCCGTTAGATAAAAATCACGTTTCTTTTATGCATTTTATGTTCTGAACAGTTTAATTATATATTTAAAACTCTTTTAGAGGTACGTGTACTATTTAAATACAGTGTATTTCGAAAGGCACTACTGATTTAAATGTTTTAAATTTGTCATAGCCCACCGTCAAATTCAAACACTCAAACATTTGGGTTTTCATTCGCTTGGGATCGGTCTGTGGACTGAAGCTTCACTTATAACACTAACAATCCATCAAGTGACATTATTTGTCCCAAGTTGGGTCATTTATAGAAAAGTTGTATAAAGTCTGTGAGTGGGAGATCGATTGCCGCTCGTAGTTCATCTTCTGGAATGATATTGTTATAAACATGGAGATAAAAGTAATAAGTAAACGAGAAAAAAACAACATCAGAACTAATGAACAACGGTACGAAAAGAAAACTGATAAATTATTTTCGAGAAAATTATAAATTTCTGATCAAAATATATAAGTAGGACATTTTTACTAGCACGAGCCAATAATCAAATTTGTATACACACACACACACACACACACACACACACACACACACACACACACACACACACACACACACACACACACACACACACACACACACACACACACACACACACACACACACACACACACACATACACACACACACACACACACACACACACACACACACACACACACACACACACACACACACACACACACACACACACACACACACACACACACACACACACACACACACACACACCGTGTCCAGAGCATGCTAAATTGCTCAGTGCAGAAGCATAAAAGAGACAGATTTTACAGCTAATACTTTACATGTACTTATAGCTGAACCGTCTCCAGATAACTGAAATACTGTTGGTGGGACGATAAACCCAATACACAAACTTTTACCTGAGCAGAATTAGTTGCATTTAAAATTTAATTGTTTTTGCCCTCGCAAACAACCATATATTGAAAGATGTATATTGAATGTGTTGTACAAAAAGAAATCAGCGCCGGTAGACTTTTTAATATAATTTTGCAAGCGATCTCCATTTTTTGAGTCATCGAATTAGTTCATTAATAATAACTATTATTTAAAAAATGCTAAAAAATAACATTTTGTAGTAAGTTACTCTTAGCTTTGATTTTAGCTGCAACGCTTGAAATTTAGAATATTATCTATTATTTTCTAGCTGTGGCTATTTGAGCAAGACAACTAATGGTTGTCGTTGAGCATGTCCCTCCTTTGTTGAAATCATATGGAAAAACATCAGGTTCTATCATAAAAATACTAGTATATGTGTGCTAACGTAAGTAGCTATTAAGGTTGTACACGTGATTATTTTTTCTCCATGTATGGACAAAGAGGTGAAAGTCTCACAATTTCAAAAAGCTGTATCAGTCCTAAATGATGCGAAATGTTTGTACTTTTATCTGCTATATATCGTGTCAGCCATGTTTTGTTTTAGTTAATAACTACAAATTACTAACTTTTTTAAGCCAAGGTCACGACGCTTTACACATTTTTGTGCATGCTTGCGATAAACTACTTATTTCCAATTTTCCCAGAAATAAATCAATTTTGACCCGGGAGTCAATAAAACTTATTTTACTTATATATTTTGGTTAGCAAGTTTTAAATATCCATGAAACCAAAATATCAGTACAACGCGGCTTATGTTTCAAGACTTCTTTTCGCTTAATTTGAAAGCCTGTTTCTTTAAAACCGACGACTGAACATTATGTGTTTTCCTTTCGAATAAAGCTTCAATTTATTTTCAAAGACTTTTATGTTCTGCTAGAATATTTTTACAAAATTGAAAAGACCACTAAAATACAATATTATTCCCTTAGGGAAATAAGTTGAAATTTAATGTCATTTTAAACGGTTTGAAGGCTGATAACTAAAATGTCTGGGATTTTTCTTCCAAAGAAACGCTTTCAAATGAGAGTGTTTAAGTTGCGAGCAAATGACCTTTCTGAGAAATGTTGGATTCACATGCACAATCAGTGAAATTAGAAAACTGCAAATAACAGCTGTTTTCTTTTTCCTTTATTGACACTATTCATCCAGATTTTGGGGAAATCGTGTTAAAATATTCTCAAGGATATCCTTATTGAACATTTAATAAGCAGTTATTGCTTTGCATTTTCTACGGCGAAAATATAAAGAACATTGTTAAAGAAAGTCAATTAGAAAAAAATATACAATTATTTTTATAGCCACGATATTTAAATCTTAAAATAGTTCACATTCTTTGGTGCCATATTTTACAAAATTAAAAGCCTGCAGCTGCAAAACGGCGAAAAATATATTTATAATAAATTTTGGTTATAACCAGCAAGACTTAAAATTAAACGTGCATATGTATGTCAAATGTAATATAACGTTTCTCTTTAAAACAAAACCACCAAAATATTGTTCCTAACCTCATCCACAACTACCATGAATTCCGTTCTTTTATTACACAGCCAAACAATGTCCTGTAACATGGTGGGCGATTTATTGTTATAACATGACAACTACAAATTATAACAATTTTGAAATACAACTTTCTTGCTAAGATAATTACTTATCATATTATGTCATCATCATTTATGTTACTGTACACTCATGAAGTTTTTTAATTATGCTATGCTCATAAGAGGTGAGATGTCTACAACATGACCAAAATCACAAAAATAATTTATTGTCTAAAATGGCAGCTATGAGGTTTTAAGTAGCAGGAGTGGGTTTTATATCTGCCCTTAGCCTAAAAAGTATTTGATGAAATCAATCATTTGGAACCGTTAGTCGATTGCTAAACCCTCTTTATAGCTGGCTATTTCAAGAAGAACAATGCTGGTAACGTTCTCTTTATCGCCAGTTGCAATCATTCAATAGATAAACCGTCACATCATGGTTAACATAATTATTGGTTACTATTAGTTACTCATTTACCATTCCAAGCACTGGTAGGTTACGCGTTCCTAATATATATATATATATATATATATATATATATATATATATATATATATATATATATATATATATATATATATATATATATATATATATATATATATATATATATATATATATATATATATATATATATATATATATATATATATATATATATATATATATATATATATACACACATATGTATTATTGCATTGGCAACTTGTTTTACATATCGTATTGTTAAAAAGCTCAGTTGGAAAGCTATTCATTTTCATGTCATAATTCCAATTATAAATCACCGATGTGGGTCAATAGGTTTTATCACAACCATAAATCACACCCTATACTATTATAAGTGTTAAACTTATCAAAATTATGTTAGACTTTTTGTCGCTTTGTATGTCTTGTTCCAATCACGAAATAATAGTGAGACATTGAATTGGAACTCTGACAAAGGTCTTCGCCTGCTTTAGTTCTGATTTTGTTTTGTTTGTTTGTTGTTGTTGTTGTTGCTTTCTATGTGGGGCAGAGTTATAATCATCACTTACCCACTTAAAGGAACAATTTAGTCGGTCGTGTCGTTAAGGCTACATAAAGTATTTATACCCAGGGGTATATTCTTTTAAAAGGCATATTAATTTATAAGCAATGATTTTTTGTCAATGACAATTGTTCCCCGGGGCACACATGATCATTATAGCTGGTGCATGTCGATGAATTCGTTGTTTGATTCTTCACAGTTTAAAAGTGAGTACTATATGTTTGATACGTCACTTGTGGATATAAAATGCCTTGCAAGTGCGTTTTTTGATGACTGAATACGTTAAGTGCAGTTCGTTATCATAGACGCGCCGGAGTGTTTAAACGGGTTTGTAGCGAAGAACATATCTGGTTAATATATAGGACACATAGGTCTTAAGGCTACTCTGTACTGCGCGTGTTAATGCCAACGATGTACACATATGTGTTTAATCTGGCAGAAGAAAGCAAACGTATTATTTTACAGTTTTAATGCGCTACTATCTGCCTGCAAATATGATTACATGTTGCACTTCTATTACGGTCATTCTTTAATTACATTTTAAAACTGTTTTGTAATAATGAGTGTCCTGCTATTACACGTTTGTATAACATTGTTTCACCATAAATAATAAAAAAAATAGCAAGAGCTTTTTATTTTATTTTTGTTACGGTTAAAAAGCATTGAAATTTTAAAAGCTTGTGGTAAGATCATCGTAGTTCACAGCAATTTGCTAAGAAAATATCATTTATGCCACGCAAGGTGTCTCAACTTACCAAGAAATAATATTGCTATTAAATCAATGTTTGTTGCTTATCAGGTTCATATGTATAGCCTTATTCATATATAAATATAAATGAAGGTCTACCTTCCGAAGCACAAAGTGAAGCAAATATTGCATTATTTACTTAAGTGAAAGTTATGTTAACAATGGATATAATATTCATCTATTCGGAAATATCAGATTTAACATGCCGGAAACACATTCCACGAGAATGATTGCAGAATTGTTTTATTGAACGGCGACATTACCTCATGCATATTAATACAGAAAATACATTTTAAGGATATAATAGTCCTGCTTCCGTAATGTATAAAAGTCAGTTGTATTATTTGAGATTTTTGCACAAAAATGTTATGGTCAGTAAAAGCCTTTTGATCGAATATGTATTGTATTTATAAATACACCATAATTTGTGACAGCTGTAGTTCTACATTTCAACTTTTAGTATATACATGTACTTTTACAAAGATGTGATTAACACATGACATTGTGATTTTATTCTTGATATAAATGGTAATTGTTTATGCCTTGAAAAAAAGTTCCGTCAGCTGTTACCATACCTCAACGAGATTTAATATCAACCTAAAAAAGCTGTATTTTGTCCATGATTATTGCTAGCAACAGATGGTAACAAATATGTAATCACTACCTTCTGTAGGAGTACTGAAACAAAACGTATAAATAATTGTTGTTTCATTGTGTGTTGAAGCAGTGTCATGGTTGAGCGTACTGCTCGAGAATTATAATCAGTTCCCTACTTACTTTCTGCAATTGTTAAAGAACCTTAACCAGGTTGTTCCGATGGGTGTTTCTTAAATGTCGTTTTCTGTTTGTTCTTGGTCGATGGCATTGTTCCAGAAGATCGTGGAACAATTTGCACCGATGCTTCAGGAAAACTGCCATTAATTCTCAGGAAAACAATGCTTTGTAATCAAAATGTATTAATATGAAAAGTAGAATATAATCAAATATCATTATTGCGATATTGCTTTATTTAAAAATGTAGCAAATAGAATTAAAACCTTAATGTCGAAAATCCGGTTATTGCTAGAATATTATGCTGATATGTTTCATTATACCTCGTGGGGTTTCACACATTAAAGCCCAATCCAATCCCACTTTAATGTTCCACTATGTGCAAGTCCGTTATGTTACCCTATTGTATTAGATTTTCTCCACTTGCATGGGGCTAAAGTAAATTTCTTGGAATAACAAAAACCTGTGTTGTTAATTGCGTATTGAAATGTGTTGAATTCCGTGACATTATTTCAAAATATATGTACAATAAAATTCGGCTGCATGTTAGATAACAGATGATATCTAACGGATTAGGAGAAGTAGGTGGATGGAAAAGGAGTTGTAGATAAAACTTTGTCATCAAATATGATTTCTGTTTTAAGTTTGTTGGGTAAAACAAAATAAATATGAGATCCTAATGAGGATGATAGAACACAATGTTCACTCTCGGCAATAGATGTCAACCTCGACTTCTCTGGCATATAATGAAATTAATAAAATTGAGATATTTACAGATTAAAATATCCAAGCGCTAAAGATGAGCACGTGCTACTTAAGAAAACGTCTTCAACTGGATTCTTGATTGCACAATATATTTAGCTTCTCTGTAACAAGGTAACTCATTCAAGAAATGAAATGTAAAAAAGTTTTTATCGGCACTCTTTACGTTACCTTTTGACGCAAACAAACGTATTGCAAAAAAACAATTGCAAACACATAATATAAAAAAACAGTCCCTTTCAAAGAATATGAAATTCTAATGTAACACTCTATCAAGCTGATTCGTCATTAGGTTCTTCGGTTGATACTGAACGTCTCATTTAGAAAAAGGTAAATATGCCTTTTTTTTCTCTTCTCGATTAAAGACCTAATAAAAACTGTAGTCTAGTTACTATCTTAATGCGTGGAAACTGTTATAATTGGCTCTGAGATGTTGAAAAGTCAAAGTAAAAGATATATGTAAGCAAACATTCCAAGCTAACATAAAGTCGCATAACTATACTTACATCTACTTCTGGAGAGAGTCACATAATGCAAGTAAAACACAATGTTTCATCTGTTTGTAAATAACTGTTTGGAACTTTGCTTTATGTCGTTAGATTATGCATCTTATGCAACAATTGTAAAATTTTTATACAATATAATGACTAGTGTATATTATGTAGGTAGTTGGTATTCATTTTGGATTGCATTTTTATTTTAGCACTTTGTATACGGTAAAACTGTATAAAATACGCTGTGATCAATGATTTGCTTACGTAAAAGCGATAAGGTAAATGTACATTTTATTTTCCTTTGAATATACCATGCGTATGAAAGTATCAATTTATTTAAAACGAAACACACGCGTATTTGTTAGGCATTAGCATAACATTTAGAAATATAAAAGCATTTTTAGTAGTTATACGACTGAACACTAATAATCGTAGATTTCTCATCCGATTTTCCTTTCTCTTTTATTGTTATGTATCTCAAATGTCGTTACATTCGAAAGCATGTGGGTTTATATGCAAAATCAAACAAACCAGTGAATATTGTGTCGTTAATCGGTTGAATGCTTGGTTTTTGTTTGGTTTCATTTATTTATAATATACATTCGTTGTTCAGAAGATCGTGTTAAAGAAAGCGGAAACCCTACTTCATTAAACAATTATTTAGCAATTCTCGACTTCTCGAGCCGTTCACATTATTTACATGGCGCAAAATTACAATTATGAATTTGCGAATGTCTTGAAAACACTTACGAGAGTTTATCTAGACATTCGTGTGCTTTCTTTACAGCAAATATTAGATTTACAATATTAGTTTTATATTCTGCAAATTGTGTTTGAAACCCACAAACATTCTTATCTATTTGTCTTTGTAAATGAAAATGGCATTATTATAATAGATATAAAAACTACATGGACACTAATAATATAGCTAAGTGCACCAGAACTAAAGTTAAACTCAAAAACACACAGCAACAACTGTGTGCATTTTTTTTTCAATTACTGCCACTGTCTAGCTACCTTTACTTATAATAAAGAATTGTCCATATATGAGATTGCTTCCATCAGTGTATCGGAGCCATAGTTGTAAATATCTCTGCATGGTTTTGATCGATGTTAGTGCTGAGTCCCGCTCGCAGACACCAATACAGTCGTCATCATTATTATTACTATTCGAAACAAGAAATTTTTGTTAACAGTTCATTTCTAACAGATCTATAAAAACAACCCTGAAACGGCGTCAAAGTCATTTAAAAAACACAGACACAAATATGTTAAATAATGTAAAGAAAGTTGTTCGCATGCTTATCACTGCTAAACAAAGTGTTTGCCAACAGCTTACACACATTGCCGATGACAGGAGCGCCCGTGGCGTAGTGGAAGGGTCACTGCCTTTGTAACTTCTCTGACTGCTAAGCCTCTGACCGCTTGGGTTCGAGTTTCGCTTGATGCGAAGAACTTAATGTGGGAAGGTCATCAAGCTGACTTGCGATGCGCCGGTGGTTATACCTAAACATTTGTCTGGAACTTCCTCCACTAAATAGCTGGACGTCTCTATAATAATCATAATTGGTCGCATCGATGTATTTCAAAACAAAACAAAAATCCTAAGGGTGGGTAATTCAGCAGGTGGTTGTACAAATCTAGGTCTTTTGTTGCTCATGTTTCATTGACATTTTCTACCACGTTGGCAACATTCATGTGCATGGCGAGTGCGATTATGACTAAAGACTGGACCATACTACCGTAAAGTGCGCATGACGCTAACCTGTGACCAGATCATTTCTGACACTCTACCGGGTACACTGATAGGAGTATGTAAACTCTGTATTGTAAGCAATCATAAACACAATTATGTTTTAGTGAGTTTACAAATATTTTCCAAAACGACATATCAAAATATAAGGCTTATATTACCATTACGCTTTATTCTATGAAGTAATGAAGTAATTGTTACTTCTCGTACATTTCAATTAAAAAAATGTTGATTAATTTTGCCATTGTATTTTAACCATGAGATAATTAATATCAGTTAGTGTATTTATTCGAAATGGAATTCTAATTATTTATATGATTTGTAAGTAAGAGAGAAGCGGCTTTGCAAAGGGCAATAATGCAATGTTTCATGTGCTGCTCTTAAAACGTCAGCGAATATCTTCTGCAAGACGTTTCAAAGTCTTAAAAAACGTGAACATTATCATCCATAATGGCAAAATGCTTCCGACCTTTCAAAGATACTCTTATTTGACAACGTTCTTGTACTTACAGTATTATTTGACTACTTGCTTCCTATAGCAACAGCTGTCACATCGTTCCAGACACTTTATAGGGTGTAACAACTAAGGCGTATATCTGCGCATGAATGTATCTAGTGTTGGAATGCTAAAATGTACACGGTATGTCAAACTTTTGTCGCAGAAGGGTTACTGAATTGGCTGGTTCTAATGTATCTGTCGACCTTGTCAAGTTTACGGACTGGTAGTCACGGACTGGTAGTCACGTATTTTTGACAAGTAGGGGATTTTTTCGGGAAGTTGGCGGTGGTCCCGCCAAGAAATATGTATTAGATACTTAGAAAGAATATTATTCGCTCAAATGCCTCTAGTGAAGCCGATTAATTAACCACAGGAAAGAAGCATAAAATATTTAAACAGACACTGTCAGATATCTTACATTAGCAAGATGCAAAATAAAAGTGCAAAAGATGCAAAAATGGCCAAGTGATAGCACTGCACACTTATACGGAGAGCAAGTAATATTAAATAATATGCATTGTCATTATAAATACTGTGTCAAATAGTTTTATCATAACCATAAATAAAAAATCTACATATCTCTTTTCAAAAGTATAAGATAACAGGAAAGTAAACGAGCTTACGTCGCCATATTGTTATTGTTTTGATGACAGTATAAGTAGAAAATAAAACGGACCCTCTAAGAAAAAAACAACTTTTATTTAAAAGGCTTCTGTCACTTATATGTATCAGTGCCGTGGTATCGAAAAATTGATAATAACAGAGAGAAATCAGGGGTTATTTATAGAAAGGTTGTCGGTCCAAGTACTAAAATATTAATATTGCAATTATGAAGACAAAAAAAACAGGATTTGTAATATTTTTCTTACAGTTAAATTTAATAAATATCATAATAATAAAGTAATTTAAAATTAAATGAAGTTAACTACATATACAAATTGTTTGCATCGACAAATGAACTTAATTAACGTAATCTAAAAGAAAATCTAACTATTTAATCTTTGGCTAATAATGAACGTCAGTCAAGTCACGAATACCATAGTAAATTAATAAAATAGTTACACAACTAGATGTTCTGTTTTATGTTATTGTACCTTTATAACATACACGTTTACAACAGCACTTAGGGTTCAATTATCTTAATTACTGCATTTTCTAGCAAATGATCTGTTAACACCGATAATTTTCTCCAAGTTATTGATGTTTACTTCGGTGTATACGGTTAATTGATTGACGTAGTAACCACAACATCGACAAGAACGTGATGTCTGCCGCCTATAAATCGTGATAGGAAGTGATCAATTTCTTAAAATCTAAACGGATATGACACACACTAATAATAAATATTTTTTAAGAATAATCATGTTTGTGTACCTTATCAAGTCCAACGTACGTTATTTCAATTTATTAAAAAAATTAAAAAATAATTTCAAAAAGTGGGAAAATTATCTATTGTTGCTGTCCTTTAAATACGTGAAGATAAAACTGGATTGGCATTGAACACGTCAACACGTATCATAATTTATCATCGTTTACGGAATTTGTCTCCTTTCGGTTTCATAATATCCTCCTTTGCAGTTCATTTTTACAATAAAATGTGTACACATTCTCCTTTAGCTGTCTTATTCTATGATGTAGTCATTATATCCGTTGTGTCAATACGTTGATTTTTTCTGCATCTTGTCTTCAATAGTCAACTACGAGCTTGTCACTGCCGGCTATCTGACGACATTCTTGAGTTTTAGTCATTGATACGTAAGCGAACTTGCATAGTCATCAGGGAATTTTTTAATGGTTTGTTAAAAATGTGGTCAGACTATCTGATGTTTGCAAGTGTGTACATTGAGTTTGAATTGTCACTAAATGTAAGGTGTGAAAACGCATGTTACTGTGGAATAAAACGCTGAGAGCAAAACGCACTTCCTCATAAAAGCATGCAACATTACTGAAACAAAGTGATTGTGATAGTATAAGGATGATTTAACACCTAGCACCAAGTGTAGTGCTCAAGGCGCGTTCATAATAATTAGATAAATAAAGCTTAGGGTTTCGATGGTCGGCGTCTTTCCAAACTAAGAAGCAGTTATTTATCAAGTAATAGAGGCTTTTAAAGAATACGTTTGAATAAGAAACTTGTACAAATATCGTAATTTTATTCATATCTTTTTAATATGTAATAGGATCTTTGTGTTTTAACACACTTATTTTATTCACTCTTCGTGAGTGATGACGATGACATTTTGTTACGACAACATTTTTTCTTTTTTTGTCTTGATTGTATCAGGTTAAATCTACATATAATTAAAAAATATAACATAGTTTTACTATTTACACGTTATTTTTAATAATCATAATAAATTGTGCAACGCTAGACCTTCATATCAAATTGCTTTTAAATAATTCACCACAATGATGTTGCAACTTACCATTAACTTTCTCTGTTTTTTGTTGTTATATGATTCATATTCATGTTACTCGTACATAAATAAATGCAGATGGAGTAATGTTTTTAAATTTTAAATAAAATATTTAAATATTCAATTATAACCAAATAATACTAACAGTGCAATTTAAATTTATTCGGAATTTTTTTGCCGGGTTAGAATGATTCAAGACTGACTTAATGTATAGCGACATTAATTATTCATATTTACCTTAAGGACACAGCGTGTATTTATGAGTCTTGTATAATCGATCAGTGTATTATTTACAAATGTAACAGTTTTAGCATATAAAACAATTTTAGTAATACCATTGAAAAGAATTATGATTCTGTATTCATATACAACAGCATTACTTTGTTAAACATCATATGAGCTTATATTATATTAATGTATTTATTGATCAATTGTTGTTGGGGGTTTTTAATGGCGGTTTAGACATTTAGAGATGGTTCTTGGTTCTAGTGATTCCGACACATGTTGCACGGAAAAATGTTATTAAAATGTGATTTTCTTTTCTTGATAAAAGATAGTTTAATTGTGTTCGTGTGTTTAAATAAACAACAACGTGTCTGTGACGAAAGATCACTTCAGTAAAGCTAAAAGAACGTAAACTTGTTAAAATTGTTCATCAGGCGCCGGTTTTACAAAAAAAAAAAAAACTTAAGTACTTACTCAATATTCATTCTCAACATTGAATTGAGCATAGAAAACAACTCAGTTGAGTGTGAACATTAAACATAGAATAAAATGACTTTTATGTGTGCAGGTTACTTGTTTTAAAACCGTTTCATAAGCGTATGTATATAAACATTTCTATTCTTTCAGAGTTGACGGTGCGTCAATAGGTGTTAATCATGAAGATCGTGACAAACTTCACTATACATCTAAGGCTTCAGAAAAAATGCCATAACTTCTGGAGTAAAGCATTAGAATTAATGACCAGTGATCAGGCAGAATTAAAACCACTCTCAGCATTAAGGATATATTCGAATAGTACATTTAGATAAATTCCGTTTCAATATGGTCTGGACGAATCTAATGGCGGAGAATTTGTTAAAAAGCTAACATCCAGAGTGTATATTTCTGTTATAATAATTTGACTTCGATAATTTCGGATTCGTCAGAGATAAGTAAAGAAATGGACAAACAAATAAGATGAAACTGATATCAGATTGAAATAGACAGGGAACCAATCACCGTAGAAGCAAGGAAACATCCAAGTGATTCAATGATAGCCAAAGCAATACGACCAAATCCATCAATGACTTGCTGAACAAAGCTAACGAAAGCTTCGTGTATAAAACTTTGGTCCATGTTAATGTTATTTCTTAACACGTTGTCTTTTAGATGTATCACCATTTTTCTGTCAATATATGTCATGGCAAGCCTAGATTTGGGTCATGTCTGTCTGAGGGAGTGTTGATAGCCTACTAAAGATTGCTTATGATGGATTTTATTATCTAGAGCCATTATTCCATTTATTTATTCTGTAATAAACAGTTTAGACAATTAAGCATCAATCACATAACATGTTCATTGCAGCTTCTTTGCTAATATAATTTTAAAACACTATTTTGCTCATATTTCTTTACCAAATGGACTTTTACATGACTGCACTTTTATGTAAAAGTATTATGTTTTGCTCAAGTTGTGTTCTGTAATGTCATGTCATGTTATGTTATGTTATGTTATGCTATGTTATGTCATGTTATGTTATGTTATAAAATATGCCGTGTGCACTTTGCATTATGTAAACTTTTATGTCTTTGTATGTCTTTGGCGCATAAAATGAGTGTTTTTCCTCTAGCTTTACTTTACCGTTTGCAGTGTTATTTCTAATAACATTTTGCAAGCAAACACCGGAAGTCATCGGTACATTAAGGTTACAACTTTTAAACTGTGAGACAGTTGTTATCAAACCGAGGAATTTATGTGTTTAAATGATTAATTGAAAGGTCAAGATTGACCCTCAAATATGTATTAAAATATGTTGTAGAAACCAAAACAAAAATCAATTATATTAAAAAAGAGATTTTGTTTCATGTGTTTCTCGAACCAATTAATCTAAACATAGCCTTTTGCAAAGACTAGAAATCATTCGTTCCCAAAGATTGTACCCAATATGTACACTTATTAAAGAAATATGTACCGTTAAATGTTAATATAATTTTACCCTTTAACATACCTGATTTGATTTTTCAATCATTGAAAATCAGCGTAATGGATACGTATTAATAAAGTAGTGATAAATTACTAAAGTGTTTGCTCATAAAGAAAGCAAATGTCTTCTATGAAACGCATTTTGTAATAGTCTAATGAGTAAATAAACACAAAATCTTCAAAATGCATTTTACAACAAGAGTTTGCAAATAAAGATACAAGGTATTTGCCTTTGTATGCTTAATAAAGGTGAATTTTGGTTTATCAACAGTATTTTATTCAAAATCCAGATTCTTATGACATTTACAGATAGTTAACGTGTTAAGATCATAGGATTCTTCGGGTCTTTTATGCCTCTAATTTCAGCCGTAAACCATAAAACGTTTTATAATATAAATTAGCACACCAAACTGTACCGCGGACATGTGGCTAAGCGTGCCTAGTGTACCAGAGCATGCAAGGTGTCTGTTTCTTAATTTTCACTATAGCAAGGAAAACATACAGACCGGTGTTCTAGTAAAGTCAACTAAATTTCGTGCGAAAGATATGTTTATATGTAAAAGTGGACTTTAGAATGTTGTTATAGAAAACAGATGCCAAAATGAAATAACACGATGAGATATGTTAATGCCATAACATCTATAGCAGTAACGTTGCTTTATCCTATCTGCAACAGTTGCAAATGATAAGTGTTTAAAATGATACATATAATAATTCATCGATAAAATTCAGAAACTATCAACAATAGATGAGAATTACATTTTTTCTTAGAATATGTTATGGCTTTTAAAAATATTCTAACTTCCGTGAGACTAAGTACTTGGTACAAAACAAATAAATACAAGAGTAATATGCCACAACAGACTTCCCACAACAAAAGTGAGTTGAACCTTCTTGTGTCTGAAATTTTAAAAAAAACTGCGCTTGTTGAAACCAATCACAATCATAACAAAACTTGCCGTTGATTGCAATATGTATAATATAATAAAAATACATCGCTCATTGATGGAATGGTCTAAGTCACGAGTCTTTGATTTGTAGAAGCTCTTGTATTCTGGAAGGTTTAATGAGAGATGCAACTTGCACCTCCTCGAATATTCTTAACTATTATACATAGGCCTGAGACCTGAATAACATACTCAAGATATAAAAGACCATCAGTGTGACAGTGTGGGAATTCGCTTTCGGATTTTGATTACGACAGGTGTATTTGAATTTATAGTTAAAAATATAATAAATAATTTTGGACATGTGTGGAATATTGTGGAATTTATAAGGAATTTTGACATTCAACTAAGTGAACAATTGAATTTAATTTCGGACTTGTACCAGCTTAGAGTTTCTTTAAAACACATGATATATTGTTCTGTTTGTTAAATATATGTATTTCATAATTTGTTATTTATTTGTTTAATAAAACATATTTTGTTGTAAAACTTATTGCTGGCTTTTACTTTCTGTTGCACCATTGACCGTAACAAAAACAGATAGTTGGGAACATAACCTAAATGATGAAGTTAGTAGCGAGTTGACTTTTCGAGTCCCTGTCCCGAAAATCACTACACGAAAAACCGAGAATATTTATCCTATATTGATTTAATGTTTATGTTTTTTTGAAGTTTTTTCATATGCACAGCATATAAATAATTTTTCTATTATTACATGTATTTTGAAACCACTAATCATTTAAAACTGTGATGGAGAACTTACAACTGCGATTATGGTGGTATTTTATCGCTTTCAGCATGTTTTCTAGACACTTAACACATTTGCCATCATTAGTGTATTGCAAATGATAGCTGTGACCCCAATTTTAACTCCATTATCCGTGTGTTATCGATTATCATCGATTACCAACTGTTTACCAAGCTGAATAAGGCGACTCAATCTGAAAGCAGATATTAAAATTTAAATAACAGCCACCAATATGAACCGCTTATATTACATATTCTGAACGTCTATTTGGGGTATTAGAAGTCGAATCAACTCAACGTTGTTTAGATAAAGAAAAGATACATGTAGTATGTCTTAAAATTTGATCGAAAAATAATGATATCATCTTTGAACTTGTGGACAAAACACCTTTTATTTACAGTAGAGATAGTATTGTCTTCACGTCGGATTTTATTTAATTGAGCAAAATTGTAGGGTTCCAACACACAAAAAAACGCTGCTGGCCCATTGATTTGTTCTCTCAGTCTACAGTCTGTACTACGATAGCAACTTAAGAGAAACATACTCCACCTCAAAATTGAGTAAGCAATGTTTAATGCACTGAAAATTAAATTTCTATTGTATTATGATTTCAGATTAATGTTTTTTTTAAATCAACTAAAATTAATAGCATAACCTTATATCATAAAAAACCCATCTAGCCATGCTGAAAGTTTCTTGGTCTTCAAGGCTACAAGTCACAGTGTTATGACAATAAACATTGAATATTTCTCCTCTAGTAAAGTTTACACACAAAACATCTTAATCTCGAAAATATGGTACAGTCTTATAAATATTTTGGAACACAATAAAACTTTCATAGCAAAAGATAGCTTGTCTGTCAAATGTAAAATTGGTAGGAAGACTGAGGGAATATTTAAAATGACATAGCGCTAACCCAACGCTAACGTCCTTTGAACGGTCAATCTGGTTAATGAGGTGCTTAAGCCGGTTTACACATCTCTAAGTTTAAATATGATTTATTTAGAGTGTGAAAAACTGCTTTTACCTGGGATAAGTTTAGTATTTTTGAGCTTGGTCCATCGTATATTTTGAAGGAATAATATACTGATCGTAAGAGTAAAAGTTGCAACCAATATATAGTCAATTGTGAGGTCTTCAAAATATATGTACTCAAATACATGCATCTGGTTTATATTGACCATCTATAAACTCTCTAACTACAAGCAAACACCTAAGTCAAACTCAAACTGTTATCTCCTGATCAGTCAACAAACCGGTTTGTAGGATGCAATTTGGTTCTATAAACTCTTTAGGACAAAAATTATCTACAAGGAAACGTTTGTATTTATAGCATTTTTTATGGTTTAGGACTATTCGTATGTACTTTTTTTTAAATACTTTCGCGAAAATGTTATAAAATAAAATTAGTAAAACTATAAACAACGCTGTGATTGTGTTGTCTAATAAAAGTGTTGAGACAGTTGTCATTAATACAATCTTAAGATAATGAGTAAACGTGTTCCTATTTGTTATAAAGCTATCATTAAACATGGACGTGTTAAAACCAATCTTCTTTAGAAATGTTACTTTCACATTTAGGATCCTGCATATAGCTGAAATTATAGAGCAGTTTTGCACACAAAAAACAACGTGTTATGCCTTAACTAACTGACGTTGTTCATTCCTTCAACTCTTACAAAATCTTGTTGAAAACTTTAAAAGTATAATTAAAAAGTAATAACAGTATTTATCACAAAGGAAGGGAAAAAATAAAAGAAAAATTACAAACAAACCTCTCTTATACAGCGCTGATGAAATGACTTGATTCGAGTATCTCAAAATCAAAATCAGTTTGCATTTGCAGTGTATTAATAGAGTAATTCGGAAAAGGAATATGTTGATTTTCATCACCAAATCAAAATTCTTCTGGTATTTGCTGTTTGTTTGTTGTTGTTGTTTTTTTGTTGTTGTTGTTGTTAAACCCTTGTTTAAGCGTTTGATACTAAGATAACAGAAAGAATTTACTCGATGGAAACACCAATACAACAGAGTCTTTAATTGTCATCAGTTGCGGAATACTAATACTATAATTAGCCATTTATGAAAATAGGTTTCTAATTTTCACATTATTACATATAATTGTATGTAATCATTGTCCTCTTCAATCACTTTGTGCGCTCGCTTTATGTAAGATATTAGGCAATCTGCTTCAAGTCATAGATTGTTGGTATATCTAATTTACAAAAGAAAATCCAAAGTTTCAATTTACATTATTACGCCAATCTCTCAATTATAGACCGGTTAGTTACACCACATAATAAGTCCAGATTACATAAAAAAATTATGTCATCTTAGAGGTTTTATTTCACTAAAGATGGCAGCTTTCAATCAACGTCCCTCTCTCAGCTATGTTAAATGCTTATATTCTTTCTGTTTTTCGCATTTATAAGTTTGTAATACTATTATCATATGTTTCTAAACAAACATGTTGTCACCGTTTAGTTGTATAAATAATGTTGTTTTATGAATTTTAAGAACTCTGAAAATAAAATAAAGTATATTGTCTAACAAACGTGCTGCCGTACAACCGTGATAACATTTTAAGTCAATGGTTGCAATATATAAATTCCGAGCTTTCAGACTGAAAAGCAACTATTGTATATTCGGTAATGATATGTTGTCAGACATCAGTGTGCTGTCAAAACAATGTGCTGCAATTTATTTATTGATGTTTTGTATATTAAGTATACAGTAGTCATACTGAATATAGTGTGTGATATATGGTAACATAGACCGAATTATGTCTGTTGTGAAATATTATATGGCCAGTAAACATTAAATATTAGAGCATTTTGCAAAACGCGACATAAAAGAAACCTTGTAGAAATTATTGTTAATTGAGTCATAGTAATTGAACACAGCTTTTTTATCGAAAACGAGAGAAGAACTCTTTAAACAAGCTTTAGTAATTGGAGTCATTTTTCGAGATAGACTGTGCATCAATGCCTGCTTATTTCCTTTGATCGAGACACACTCCAACATGCACTTAATGAGTTCGAAATTTTTAAGGGATTCTGCATTAAACGACTTACAAATATTGAGCAATAAAGGTGCAGAACTGCCAGTAATTTCCAGGAATGCATCACTGATGATGTATTCGAATAAAACAACAACAAACAACACTCAGTTCAGTAAAATTCAAAAATACAAATGGCCTCCACTACAGATAACAGCCAAATCTTTTAGAAAAGGGAGCTTTATTTCTGAGAACGGCCATCACAATTGGGTACTGTTAGCTTATTCGTTTCATATCTATTTTTAATAAAGCAAGAACATGCTTCAGTGCCACGGACTTAATTCGAAAAGGTCATCCAGCTGACTTGGGGTGAGCCGGTTGTTCTACTTAGACATTTTTCTAGGGCCTTCCTTCACCAAATAACTGAACTTTGCCATAATGATCATAATTGGTCGCTGCGATGTATTAAAACAACAAAACAAAGAACAATCATGGATTCAAACATATACGTACAGTCTCGTCTCACTAGAGCGAGAAAGCAATGGACCACAAACACTCTTGCTGCAACGACTTCCTTGCAATTCTGTTTACCCACATGATTGTTTTCAAAACAGAGTCTCGTTTGTCGTAAACCGTGCTTTCATAAAATCGAAGTCAGTATAGTCTTATTGTCTATATTATATATGTAGATGAGCGACGTGTTCAAAGGGATACACAATTAAGACAAATATAATGGTATTGCATGATATTTTTTTCATTTAATATATGAATCAAATATGTGTATATGTATTCACTGAATTGCTCAAAATACTTTAAACCCGAACTTGCTGCCGATGAAGCTGGCCTAGGTCGTTTGTAATGAGCTGACAAAAAGCGATTGTGATCAGCAATTCTGTCCGAACTTATATACTGATGGCTATATATGACATTTAATAAATCAAAAATTCATTCCTCCAACAAACAAACACGCTTTGGCTATACACGAAATGTATTTTATTCCGTTGGTCTGCATAAGAAAACATACAATTATATTTAGTTTTCAGGTTTCAAGTATATTTGTAATATGCATCATATAAGAGAAGAGAACAATACCTAATAACGGACCAGATGACCACGAGTCTGGATAATGTCATGTGTTTATGACATGAAAGTGAAATATATTAAACAACTCCATGTAGAAGTAGGATCAACCAACGGACAGGATAGCTATGTCTGGATACTGTCACGTTCTTAAACTGAAGGCCAAGTCGTTTCAGCTTGGTTGTTGTTAGTCAATGTCAACAAGATTATCATAAAACATAACGTACTAAAATGAAAAGCCAGATGACAATGAATTCTCGGTTTATGTTTATCTTTCAAAATCTTTAATCATGTCATTTGGAAAGCAATCTAGTATCATGTCATATTTTGTATTTTATGACTGAGTACAAGGTATTAATGTTTTAACGACACCATAAATCAACCGTACAATGTTATTGTTAAACGTATGTGATATTCGACAAGTCGTCGCCATATTTGTCTTCTGTAGTTAACTGGAAAAAATGGAAAACTAATTTGTCACTCCGACATAAAAAAGAAAATTAAAACTCTACAAAAATGTACTATATACGCAATCATTGACTTTCTTAAGTTTATCTCGTTTTGCAGAGCTATGATGGTGAGTATTTGTTAACAAATTAATTTGGGTTAAAAACAACAGTTACATTTATTGCATTTATAGCAGTAAAAGAATAACGAACTGTTTAGATGATAACGGAGATCCTAACATATTGCTCACTACAACAGTCAATTAATAAGTCACGTTTTATATTTACTGTTTGCAAATTCAGAGCTGCAGTATATTTCTGATGATTTATTTCAATTTGCATTTACAACAGGACAAAATGGTGCATATATTGACATTTAAATCGCAGAACAGACCAATGTTATCATTCGCGCACCAATGATGCTGGATGTAAGCAGTCAGTGTCATAGAACATTGACTTAGCATTGAGTTTATATTTTATTTTTTGTCAGTGTGTTTTTTGTTTGTTTTTTAATTTATTTTTTGTATATTACAGAACACAACTCTGCATTTAAGGAATACAACAAATAACGTATTCGGTTTCTTTCTAAAACTAAGTTCCGAAAATTCTGACGATAGATGTTCATGATCTATACGTTTTGTTAGGTTCGTAAACCCCTCTTTGGACGCTTAACTTTATCAATATTAAAGTTATATCAATTAATTTGAGTAAATATTTATCAACGCTAACTGCTACCGGACTGTAAGTTGAACACATATTTGCAGAGCGAACTTGTTTACTAAGAATTAATTTTGATAACAGCAGATTATAGCATAGTTGTAACCACAAGCTTTACACTTGTCAGTTTATTAACTTTTAAAGAATAAACTGAGCAGGGCAAATATTCCAACAAATTGGAAAAGGTATGTAAGCAAACGTCGTGTAAATTTGGTGGGGCATTTATGTTATGATCGACATTGCGTCATTTAAAGCGCGGTTTAATATGAATTCCATTTTCGGGATAGGATGGTGTGTAGTTAATGTCCTAGATGACACAAAAGAATTCTGCCTTTTAGAACATTTTCGCGGTAAAAGTCAGGTACATTAATGTATTTATTGGCTGTCTGTGTGGGTGTTTTGTCCTAATTTTTATTATCTTTTAATTTACTATTTACTAACCAATATATTAGAAAACTCCCTTAGAGTTATAATAATAATAATAATAATAATAATAATAATAATAATAATAATAATAATAATAATAATAATAATAATAATAATAATAATAATAATAATAATAATAATAATAATAATTATGTATCAGTGATATTAGTAGGAACGTAAGAAATGAAGCTACAATAAGAAATTGATAGTCTCAGTTGAAATAGAAGAAACACAATAAGAAAATAGTACAAGATATGCCTGTGTATTTGGTGTAAAGGTTTAAAAGAAGAGAAACAAAATGTGTATCAGTATTTTCAGAAGCAATAAAATAGTAGAAAAACAAGATAAGTTTTCAGAGTTTAAAGTATCGGTAGAAAAAGAAGGAATGTTGGAAGAGATGTGTATAAGTATTTGCATGTATATTAAAATAATCCAGTCACAAGAGTCGTGTCATTTTTTAAGAAACAGTAAATATTTAAGTAATGCGATGCGATGACACTAAATATGTTAAACACATGTGAGTATAATACATCTTTAATTTGCCCTTAACGCGACGCTAAAAAGCAATGAAAAGGTTCAACAATAGATATATATAGCAGGAAAACATATTTGTTTTAAAAGGATGATAAAACTGAGAAACATGCTTGAAAGATACACACTCAATGCAAATAAAAGAATAGATAATTAAATATTTTAGCAAACACTTGAAACATTTGCACGCTTACGTGTATGCGAAAATAAAATGTTAATATTAATAATATATATGTTCTAGTACATATTTTACTATAATTATACAGGTAAGCCAACAAAATGAAGCGACTCAGTTTGCATTAATATTATCAACGACAATAAACCCAGTAGCTTAAACACTTCAAATTAAGTTTCTATACTTCGTATAAGTATCGGCACACTAAAAAACTGCGTCCATGACGTAAAGGACACAAAACTTATTCTACCGTT
The DNA here is from genome assembly GCA_007844125.1 of Sinonovacula constricta. NCBI lineage: Eukaryota > Metazoa > Mollusca > Bivalvia > Cardiida > Solecurtidae > Sinonovacula > Sinonovacula constricta. The sequence goes on from CM017558.1 coordinate 35,826,598, forward strand.
AAGCATGCTCAGATAACATTATAAGGTAGATTTGAAAATTATGAGCTCCAGAGTGATCATCATTTATAAACATTTGCAATTTTATATCAACAGAATCCACATTTGATTAAGAGCAACGTAATATCATCTGACTTGGAAAAATAGACAGTACTTCAAAAACCTGTTTATTAAAGCATATAATATAGCAGGGAGCCTTATGATTATGAAAGAAAATTATTATTTGATTCAATATTATTTTCCCAATATTTATATTTGTTCATCTTCGAGTTAAGTGTAGATTTTTATAATGTTACATGAACATTAGAATGTCTGTGTTAAGATTGCAAATTATAATAACCCATTCATAGCAAGTTTGGTTGCATTAGAACATATATGCTTAGCAAAAACGATATATTGTGTGAAAATGGTTTTCTCCAATGAATAAACTTTGTTTCAGTTTACGAAGAGCCTAAAAACTTCTGTAAGATGTACGCTGATATAAACTTTCGGATAAAACAGATGTGATGAATGGCTATTGTATGCTAAAAATGTGGTGTGATAAAAGAAATGGTTTTATTAAGAGGACTCCTGCAAGACAAGATGCAAGTTATGTTATAATAAGGTATTAAATCCAAATATCATTATTCACGGTAAAACTAAAGTCGTTGTCGAAAACATAGTTTATTTTTCAAATTATGTTTTTTCCAAGGATTGAACAAGTTAATTGAATCCATTAGTAATTTCTCGATAAAATAACCACGTCATTTAAATCAATGGTGGTCTAATGAAAGTGCATTTATGCCGAAATTGTGGTTTGGAATAGGACGTGAACTCGTTTGTTGTCAGTTTAATGTTTTCATTTTCAGATAACGTGTCTTGCTTAATTTAGTTTTACGCTTTTATCTAGTAAATCAGTGAAATTAGACAGCATATTGCACGCAGTATTGTTTTGTCTTCACTTCAGGAAATAGAATTTGGAATATACAATTAGGAAAAATCTTCTGAAAGTTATTTAAATGTATGAAAAGTATTTATTTTCTTGTTTAATGAAACTTTATCATTAATGATGTAATACAACATTTCCTCAAATTAAGAAAAGTGTTTAGCTAAACATTCAGTTTGTCGGCCCTTTATACCAAACGTTATAATTATTATCAAAAAGTGTTAGGGAATCGTGTACTAAACGGACATATACCTAATTACCATTCATCACAAAATCACGACGATCATAAACAGTCATTGACCCGAATGATTTATGATTTAAGATATGATTCAATCTACAAATGTATAAAAAAATGTTCTATGTATTGGTCGATATTACTTTTAATTCGACATGACTTTTCAAGGATTGTCTATGCTATTCGTATGTCATAATTGTTCAAGTTGAAATTATCTAATGACAAGGATCAAATAAAAGGTGTTGAATTCTGAATATTGACTTAACTCTTTCGCTGCCACATTTCCCACAAAACGGACTTCCCAGTGCCAAATATATTTTGACCAACATACAGAAAACACAGTGCAATTTTTATTATACCTCTAAAATGATTATTTGTTGATAGATTTTGATAAAACTTTCAGAACATGAAGTTGATACATTGTAGTCTTTGAATATGTTTTTCAATTTAATGACGGTATATATTTGACCTTGACCTTGACCTTACTTGACCTTGAAAAATAAGATTTTTACCATTTTTTCTGCAAAATTGATTTTTTGTTCATATTTTTTCAACAAACTATATGTATTTTAACAGAATTTCAGTTAAGAGTATGTATTTGCAAGATCTATTACCAAAACTGTATCATATATCAACCAAACCAATTGATAATCAAACCAATTATATTTAACCCTATTTTAATCGGCTTAGGGGTTCTGTTTTAACTGTATAGCTTACATCTAAAAAAGCTGAGTTAAGAATGCATTTATAACACCTCTACAATAATTTTAGTATTGGTATTTAACTCACATTAATAAATATGAGTATAAAACTATCACCTATACTAAAAAATTAAAGATTATCACAAAATACAATTGTGACAATGTATTTTGTGTACACTGTTCCAAGCTCTAAAACCCGCAGTCTATTTAATAAGCGAATCTAGAGATGTGATATATAACAACAGAAGCAGTTGTCAGGATGTGAAGCAATAGCGCTGCAAGAACAACTGTTTTATTAATGCTATTCTTGCTAGCCTTTAAACGGTGTATAAGCATATCGCTATCTTCTTGAAGACATCGGATGCCTCTTAGTGAAACAACATGCATTTCATCGAGCTCAGCAAATTGAAGAAGTGTGTCCAACCGAATTAGCATAATGTTTAACATACACAGTTACAGGAGAACAAAGAACAAAGAATCGTTCATCATTATCATACGAAATACAAGTAGCTGTGTATTTAGCCAATATTCTGTTTGCTGTTCTCAGCTTACTTGTACGATTATTTATATCTCCATATTATTAGAGACAGCATCAGGGTTTTAAGGCTCATCGATGGATATAGTCATGGCTATACAGGCAACAACAATGTATTTTACTCGAATGTGTCCGGTAATTTCGTATAATTAGCAGATTTATAGTGTTTATAATGGCTATTTCGTTTGTTGTTTTTCATTATGGTTATAAATTAAAATTCGTTTATAAAAAAGAAAATCCATACTTAAATTCAAGGACGAATATTTTTAGGCAGGCAGCTGTCGGAGACAAGGATTTCGAATGTCAAATTTATGTTTTATCATTTTACTTTATCATCTTTTCAATATATATATATTTTCAAATAAGTGATATCTGGTATATAATAGTAAAGGTATAATTACTAGAAATAACTTATTACTAGAAAACTTATAATAACATAAAGATCTTTAGACATAAGATAATTATTACACATTCAGTTTAATGGTACGTGTAATAAAGCAAGGGATTTTATTAAACAAAAAGATATTTTAGTAGGTAATGCCTTGCGATGAATAATTCATAGCCTTAAATGCCTAGTTCACAATGGATAACGAACTGTAGTTGAGTAATAAATTAAATAACTTTCCAAGTTAGATGCTAGTTTTTAGGTACTCATGTATGCGTTTTATTTCATTTTATAAGCATGTTCAACTGCTTTCAGGATATTTAGGAATCAGATTAAGATTAAGTTGCCGGATACTCAATGCCAAAGAAAAGCTGCCACAGACGTTATTCTTGATTGTGTCTGCAGTAACACATACTTATTATAAAAGATATACAAATCCTGCATTTTTTTTTCGTTTTCAATTTCAAGGATGAATTTCAAAATCAAGCATTAACTTATAACAAAGGAGCTTGATGTTGTCGTACAATTACTATAAAACTTTCTTATTGTATGCTTAATTCAATAGATGTTTAGTTAAGGGATCTCTCGTCTTGAATGCTGAGGTATAGGTGGTTTCAATGTTTTGCTTGCTTTAATATCTGGATTCATGTTATATTAAATTGTATAGCTATTTAGTTCTATTACTATGATCGAAAAAAATATTTATACTTATCACAGATGTGTTGAAATGATAACTAAATGGCTAGTTAAATTATTAGGAAATGATTTCGATTTGGTTATAAATGTCATACAATTTACATCATACTTTTAACTGCACAATCTCTTTTAGAATGTCAGTATAATTAGCATATTCTGTAAGTTATCTAGTTTGCATGCTATTAGGATGTGTGACAGATAATTTACATTCTGCTGACAAATGTAAACCAAGGTTTTGCAAACACTACGTAAATACATACGAATGGAAACCCGGAATCTAGCTTAATAAGAATATATATGACAGTTAAGGGGTATCTATAAGTGTTAAGTATAATTTGTCATTTAAAATATCCACCAAGCATAGGTTTTCTCATGGGATATGTCAATGATTTGTACTCTTTATGTTTTTAAATGTATATACACTATGATCTCCTAAAGAGCAAAACCTTTAAGGTATTTAAGTTTGCTGGAAAACATACCATGAATAAACTCTTTGCTGCATGTTTGTTTATCTTAACAATGAGTTATAGGTTTAAGCAATATATATATAGTTCAAGGATAGTTATTGATTTGTGTTCATGGTTGGGTGGTCGAGCTTAGATGGTATGGCCATAATAAGTCTCGCAATTGTCTAATTACTCATCTTCAGTGTGTAAGCCTTACAGACGTTAATGTTACCCAGTGTTAGTAAGTCAACTTTGTTGATGATAATGGAGTATTGATTACCCTTCCATACATTTCTGCCTAGTCATGGACAGTTCATTTTAACATCTCATCCTTTAAACACATAATGAGACATACGAGATCATGGAAACACTTCATAGCATATTGTGGTTGTTATTGCTTTGTGATTTGAAGAAACTAAATGAGTTTTATTTATATTTGGTACTTAAAAGTTTCAGTATATCTGGTACATTTTGAAACCATTGGTCGAGTACAATAGTAGTCTATAACATTTTTTGGTCTAAAGGAAAACCTTTTAGCACAACAATGTAACTGACTTTAATGGCTTTACAACTGTTGAGGCAATACATTTGGAGAGAATAAAAACAATTGTGGAAGTGCAATGTTTCTAGTATTTGTTGTTACGTTAGAATTGTGTTGCCTCGTGTCTGGATAACGACGCTCGTTTATGACAAAAGCTTGAATACTGTACTATTTGTCGTAGTTCTGGCATACAAAGCCATATTGCAAAACAAGACTCACTTAGTGTCACAACTTTATATAAAGTTTTGTGAAAATGATGTAGTATATTGTATTATATTATTGAATGGTGTTTTTAAAACGTTTCATTAAAGCAAAACAATGAGCTAAACATTATACTTAAGTGTAAAGCATACGAAGATACTAGTTTTGAGCCATATAAGCCTTTAAGTGATATTCTATATAACAACATTGAAAAGAATGTGCAGGCATTTTACATTTGTATAAATGTTATTTTTTTAATTGAGAAATTGTTTAAAGTATGACGGAAATTGTATTATATATTATATTAAATAATGTACTTACGTCATTTCTTTCTGAAAGTAACATGTGTACAGCATAATAACATAAATATTAAAAAGGAAACCGTCAGTGTTGCTCGATTTTGTAAATTTTCTTCATATTTTTGTTGAAATTTTATTATACAGATCTGTACAAAATAGTATGACCCTGCCTTCATTGCTTACTTTCCAATGAAAATATATTAGTAAGGCTAGTTAGTATGTTACAATTGTTGTTCTCTTCATGTAAAATGAGTTTACGTCCAGGTTTTATGGCTCATTTATTGTCAAAGTAATGACAGCTCAAACAGCAACGTCTCGAGACTGTAATGATGCCGCAGAGCAATTAATGTCATAAGCACAGCTTGGCTATAAAATACTTTAAGTATGGTCCTTTGCGTTTGTCATTCAGGTTCAAGCCATGAGGTTTTGTTATAAAAGTAAACGGCTACATTTATAAAGGAGTACATCAACGGTTGCTAACTTTTAAGGCTTCGAAGGGTATGATAAATAAGTAAAACATTTTTTCTTTACTGTTCATCTTATGTTATGTATACTTGCCCATATATTCTTTTTTAATTTTGTTTAAATACTGTTTTTATAATTGCTTTATTTATTGCCGATTGTCAATTTTAATAATTTTCTATTTAAGTGAATGATATTGACAATTAGCAGTTAATTAATTATTTGTTAATTGTACTTTTAATATGAAAAGAAGAAACGTTTAACAAGTGACATCAAACCAGAAGGGTTTCTTTTGTTTTACAACATATTAAATATTTTTACATTCACGTCACCATTTTACATATGGCATATTTGCGTGTGCTTGTACACACAGTCATTCCTTCAGTCGGCCACATCGTGCTTTTTATTGAACATTATTCATTTAAATTTTCAGGTCTGAATTAAGTTCAGACACATAATTTAAAACATTGTCAAGTTTATCTTCGTTAAATATTCTCAACATTTCACAGTTATTATTTAAATGAGCATAAACTACAAACTCGTATATTTTTTTCAAAAATGTAATGTTACTACTAATCATATTGCTTTATTCTTATATTACTGTTCTATTTAATTTACTCGATCCGGTATTCAGAACTTAATTAAAATAAAGTTTAACAAAGTGACATCAAACAAGAAGGGTTTCTTTTGTTTTACAACATATTAAATACTTTTACATTCACGTCACCATTTTACATATGACATATTCGCGTGTGCTTTTACACACATTCATTTCTTTAGTCGGCCACATCGCGCTTTTATTGAACATTATCCAGATAATTTCAAGTCTGAATTAAGTTTGGACACATAATTTAAAACATTGTCAAGTTTATCTTCGTTAAATATTCTCAACATTTCACAGGTATTATTTAAATGGGCATATACTACAAACTAGTATATTTTTTTTCAAAAATGTAATGTTACTATTAATCATATTGCTTTATTCTTATATTACAGTTTCATTTAATCTACTCGATTCGGTGTTCAGAACTTAATGAAAATAAAGCAGCAGTACAAAAAAACATAACATACATCTCAATAAATGTCAATTACTAGACTTATTTAGGTATATCCATGTCACAAAATATTTTAATCAAGATCGAAAGCTAAGCTATCTTAATGTACCAGTGCATGCAAGGTGTATGTTTCTTAATGTTTCACTATAGCAAGGAAAAAACGCAGACCGGTGTTCCAGTAAATATCAATAAATTTTCGCGTGAGATATGTTAAAATGTAAATGTGGACTTAAGAATGTTGTTATAGAAAACAGACGCCAAAATTAGATAACACCATGAAATAAGTTAAGGCCATAATACCTCTACATCGCTCATTGATGGAATGGTCTAAGTCACGAAACTTTGACTTGTAAAAGCGCTTGAATTCTGGAATGCTTTAATATTCTTAACTGTTATAAATATGTCTGAGAATAATAGATATGACAAGATATAAAAGACCATCCGTGTAAACAAGTGTTTTAAAATAGCGACAGTGTAGGAATTCGATTTTGAATTTGGAATAAGACAAGTCTATTTGAATTTATTGTTAAAAATATCGAAATTTTCGTACACTTCTTGATTATTGTGAATTTAATAAGGAATTTGGGCATCAACAAAGTGAACAATTTAGGACTTGGGCCAGCTGAGACTTTAAAATACGTGATATATTGTCCTGTTTGTTTGATATACGTATTTTAATACTTTGTTATTTATGTGTTTAATAAAATATATTTTGTTGTAAAACTTATTGTTGGCTTTTACTTTCTGTTGCACCATTGACCGTAACAAAAATAGATAAGCCAGTACTTAGGCTAAGTGATGAAGTCAGTAGAGAGTTGACCTTTTCGGGTCCTTGTCCCGGAATTCACCACACTAAGAATCATTAATATTTATTCTTTATTGATTGAATGTTTATGTTTTATTTTCACATTTTTCATATGTACAGGGTATAAATAAGTTTCCTAAAATTACATGTATTGTAAAAACACCAATCATTTAAAACTGTGTTGGAGAAGGTACTCCTTCGATTATGGTGGCATTTTGTGGCTCTTTCTCTACATTCCCTACACACTTTGTAGTTGTAACCCCAATTTTAACTCTATAATCCGCGTGTTATCTATTATCATCGATTACCAACTGTTTACCAAGCTGACTCAATCTGAAAACATATATTGCACTTTAAATAACAGCCACCAATATGAACCGCGTATCTTACATATTTTGAACGTCGATTTTGGTATTAGAAATCGAATAAACACAACATTTACTACAAAAAGACATTTTAGATACATAAAGTATATCTTAAAATTTGATAAAAAAAGAATGCTATAATCTTTGATCTTGTGGACAAAACATTTTATTAACAGTAGAGACAGTATTGTCTAGACGTCGGATTTTATTTTATTAAGCAAGATTGATTGGGGTTTTAACAAAGAAAAAACATCGCTGCTGACCCCACTGATTGTCCGCTCAGTGTACAGGCTATACTTTGATAATAAATTAAGAGAAGCATAAATACTTCCACCTCAAAATTGAGTAAGCGATGTTTAATTCAACGTCAATGGAATTTTTATTATATTTTGATTTCAGATTAATCTTTTTCACAACAACTTAATCGCGAAAATATGATACAGTCGTATAAATATTGGAACATAATAAAACTTTCAGAGCACAAGACAGCGTGTCTGTTAAATGTAAAATGGGTACAAATAATTTATGTTTATCACTGAGCCCGAGAGAGAATATTTGAAATGGCATAACCTAACGTTTTAGTCCTTTGAACGGCCAATATGCTTAATGGGTTTCACTGTAATAGTTTACAGAGCTCTTGTTTTAAGCATGATTTAATCAGAGTGTGGAAAACTGCATTTACCTGAGATATATTGGTCTTTTTTTAAGCTTAGTATATCGTACATGTATATTTTCAATGAAGATCGTAAGAGTAAAAGTTGCAAACAATATAAAGTCCCTAGAGATGTCTTCCAAATATATGTAATCAAGAACAATATACATCTGGTTTATATGCATAATCTGTAAACTATATAACTACAAACAAACAACTAAGTCAAACTTAAACTGTATCTTCTGATCAACAAACCGGTTGGTTGTATGCAATTCGGTTCTACAACCTTTTTATAAAACATTATCTAGTAGAAAACTCTTGTTAAACTTATTTTCTTAAAACATCTTCTTTAGAAATGTTACGTTAAAATTTAAGATCCTGCAAATAGCTGCAAATCACAGAGCACTTTTTTGCACAAAAACGTGTTATGTAATTGTCTTTGTTCATTCCTTCTAATTAGCGCTTACGAAATCTGGCTGAAAACTTTAAAAGTATGATTAAAAGTAATAACGATGTTTATCATAAGAGAAGAAAATAAATCAAAAAAATTACTAACAAACCTCGCGTTTTCAGCTCTAATCAAATGGCTTGATTCGATTGCATCGACATCAAAATTAGTTTACATTTACAGTGTCTTAATAGAGTAATTCGAAAAAGGTTTTTTTATTTTTATATCACCAAATCAAAATTGTTCTGGAATTTGTTTTTGTATTTTTTCTTTAATCTCGAAATAGACTGACTTTCAAACTTCATACATTCATATAAGAAACCATTGTTTAATCGTTTGATACCAAGGTAACAGAAAGGATTAACTCGCTTGAAACACCAATACAGCAGGGTCTTTAACTGTGATCAGTTGCGGAAGACTTATACTATAATGAAAATTTATGAAAAAATGGGTTTCCAATTTTCGCATAATTTAATATAATTATATATAATCATTGTCTTCTTTAATCACTTTGTGCGCTCGTTGTATATAACGTATTCATCGAACTGTGTAAAGTCATGGATTATTGGTATATAATTTACAGACATACATACAAAGTTTCAATTTGCATTATTACGCAGAAAATGGTACCCCAATTACTCAATTACAGACCAGTTAGTTCGGTCATATAACTAAGTCCAGATTACAAAATACTTGATTTCTTCTAAGAGGTCATTTTTCACTAAAGATGGCAGCTTTCAGTTAGCGTCCTTCTCTCATCTATGTTAAATCCTTATTTTCTTTCTTTTTTCATTCTCAATAAGTTTGTAATAATATTATCATATGTTCCAAACAAACATGTTACAATTTGCTACCGTTTAGTTTTATAAATAATGTTGTTTTTATTAATTTTAACAACTCCAAAAATCCTAATCCAAAAGGTATATTGTCTAGAAAACGTGTTGTCGTACAAACGTGATTACATTCTAAACCAATGGTATATATAAGTTCCGTGTTTTCAGACTGTAAAGCAACTATTGTTTTTCATTAATGATATGTTGTCAAACAATCGTGAGCTGTCAAAACAATGTGCTGCCATTTCTTAATCGATGTATTTTTGTAAAATCAAGTATACAGTAGTCATACTGAACATAATTTATGATATATGGCAATAAATTTAACCTATAAGTGCGCTTTGCAAACCGCGAGATAAAACTAACCGTGTTAAAGAACATTGTAAACTGAGTCCCATTAATTGAACACAGTTCTTTATCGAAAATGAACGCAGAACTCTTTAAACAAGCTTTAGTAATTAGAGCTATTTTTCAAGATACACTGTGCATCAATGCCTGCTAATTTCCTTGGATTGAGACACACTCCAACATGCACTTAACGAATCCGAATAATTGCAAGGGATTCTTCATTAAACGACTTACAATTATTGCGCAATAAAGGTGCAGAACTGCCAGTAATTTCCAGGAATGCAGCACTGATGATGTATTCAAATAGCACAACAACAGATAACACGTAGGTCAGTAAAACTTAAAATGCAGATGGGCTCCACAGCAGATAACAGCCAAAGCACCTTTGGAAAAAAGAGCATTATTACTGAGAATAGTCATCACAACCGGGTATTGTAAGCTTATTCGTTTCCTATCTATTTTAATAATGCAAGAATATTCTTGTGCTTAGTCTCTAACACAATCCGCAGTTTTGGCTACTAATTGCATTGTATAGTTTATGCGGCGTCTTGTACCACTATATCAAGCCTTGACAGGTGAACTTATTGGAAATAGAATCTTTACATTCTTTAAATTATTAATTATTAAAAGGCTGAGTTAATCTATGGTTTCTCTGACTACTTAGCCTCTCACCGCGTGAGTTCGAGTCCTTTTCGGGGCCAAGGATTTTAAGTTCATCTTGCTGACTTGGAGTGAGCCGGTTGTTCTACCCGGACATTTTCTAGGACATTCTTCACCAAATAGCTACAATAACCATGACTCGTCGGTGTCAGTATAATGGACCGACCGGATTCAGTCCCTGGGCAGCTCATAAGTGCCCCTGTGATCTAATGATAGAAAATGTGGTTGCGAAGTATCGGCAAAAATTCCTGCAAATCCCAATCCCATAAGCGTAGGTGAGCGACGTCTTCAATGAGATACATAATAACGACAAATACAATGGTATTGCTGTTATTCTTTTCATTTAATACATGAAATAAACATGTATATATGTATTCACTGGATAGCTCACAATACTCTATACCCGAACTTGCTGCAAAAAAACTGGCGTAGGTCGTATGTAATGTTCAGCTGATAAAACAGCGACAGTGATCAGCAAATCTGTCCGAACTTATATACTGATGACTACATATGACGTTTAATCACGCAAAAGTTTTTCCTCCTTCAAACCCGCTCGGGCTCAGTGAAAAACATAAGGTGTTTAATGGTAAATTACGCATAACAATGGCCATCTCGGCACGACGCGTGTCACTCCCAAAGGTGTGAAAAGCACTGATTGTCGACAATCAACGATTAATTGGCTCTCCGGACATTAGAAATTGATTGATATACTGAATATCTCGTTATATCCTTCTTCGATCAAATGAATCTTTTTTACAATAAATAAAGTACAAATTCTGACGGCATTACACCATCATCTCGTTCTTTCAAATCTCGCTCAAGCTAGATTATCGTGTATTTGAATGCTAGTCAAAGGCATCTTCTTACCGAACGTCGTATGGTCGTATGATATTCAAACGTTACTCAATAATTGCATATTCACTTGTAAGCCAGATGTCAAATTAAGAACAAATCTGTAATGACTCATTAAACAAATAGAGCAAACCTGACAGTAACCGCCTTAAAACGGTCAGTCGACAATATGACCGACTGGGGTGCTTACACCGATTTTACAGAGCTCTAACCTCGCACTTCCTGATGGGTTTCTCAAATGCAAGCATTGAAAAGAAAACCGATCTATTTGAATAAAACTGTCGTTAGAAATAGGTTAAGACGAAAGTAGTGACGTTATTGAAAAAAATATTTAGTAATTAGAAGAGAGAAAGAGGCATTATTTCGATTAAAAGAACAATGTTAATTGCAAATTAAATCAACTTTTGAATCAAGAAAAAGAGATTGAGATGCAAAGTCAAGTACACAAACTGAATTGTTGTCAGTGCCAGCATGAAGAACTTTAGAGGATCCTTATTAGTCACGTTTTGTCTTATTACCCATCTCTATCTTGTAATTCACATGTTGTTGGAAGCTAGTGTTCGATCACTGATACAGACGTATCGCTTACTCTCAGAGAGAATCTCAATTTTTCATATCCCTAGACGTTATTTGAGTTCATTTCAGTGTACTCTGCTCATGTAAAATACGGTATTTAGACAATCGAGTTCATAAAAAATCATCATACATGTTATTCGTTATTATGTTATGAATCCTTTTAGTTCATATCATAATTATTTCCTCCCTGTTGATTTGAATATTATATTTTGTTGTATAAACTTATAAACGATGGAATAAGTGTGATTGTAAAATATTTTAAATTTACGTCATTGCGACCGGTCGCGCAGTAGATTAGATTAAACAGTATCTCAAAATTCCGGCAATTCGTTATTTTGTTTGGCATATTTGGTTTTGACTTACCGACAAGATAATGTTGTGTCTGGATAATGTCATGATTTTATGGCATGAAAGTTGGTTTGTTTCAGCTCTAGTCTCCTTGAGAAACTAATAATATAAACAAAACATGACATGTATTATTAGTCAGTTGGTCTGCATGAGAAAAAAAATACAGATATATTTAAATCCATGCTTAAAGTCTATTTGTAACATGCGTCATATAAGAGAAGAATTCAATACCTTATGTGCTTTGTTCAGACTCATTCGAATTGCTTTTTATAAAATGCACATTTACAATACCAGCGGTAGTATACTTAGCAAGTTTGCCTACAGTTTCATTGCTAGCATGTTTCTCGTCGACCATAAGGGTATGAGTTTTATTGAGTTTTATTGTTTTACGTCAAGTCTTAATGTAAATTTAAGAGAGCTAATATATGAATGAAAACTCTATTGGGCCAGATGGACACAGGTCTGGATAATGTCATGTGTTTATGAAAGTGAAGTATATTAAAAAGCGATTCCATGTGAAAGTAGGATCATCCAATGGACGGGATAGCTATGTCTGGATAATGTCACGGTCTTAACATGAAGGCCAAGTTGTTTCAGCTTGGTTGATGTGTGACAACGTCCTGGGAAGTCAACAAGATTATCAAACAACATGACGCACTAAAATGAAAATCCAGATGGATTCTCGCTTTATTTTTTATTTTTCAAAACCGGTAATCCTGTCATTCGGAAAGCAATCTATTTTATGTCATATTTTGTATTATGACAGACTATTTTACAATAATGTTTAAACGACACTAAATCAACTTTACAATGTCATTGTTAAACGTATGCGATATTCGACAAGTCGGCGCCATATCTGTCTTCTGTAGTTAACTGAAAAATTGAAAATTAATTTGTCACGCCGATATAAAAAGGAAAATTAAAACTCTACCAAAATGTACTATATACGCAATCGTTGTCATTGTCAAATATATCTCGATTCGTAGGGCTATGATGGTGAGTATTTGTTAACAAATTAATTTGGGTTAATCATATTAGTCACACGTATAGCAGTAAAAGTACAACGAACTGTACAGAAGATAACTGAGATCTTAACATATTGCTCACTACAACAGTCGATTAGTAAGTTACATTTTATATTTACTGCTTGCAAGTTCAGAACAGCAGTATAGTTTTTATGACTTATTTCAATTTGCTTTCACAAAAGGAGAAAATGACTCATATATTGACATTTCAATCTCGGAACAGACTGGTGTCTTAATTTGCGGACTAATGACGCTTGCTGTAACCAGCTAGTCTTATAGAACGTTAGCATGAGTTTATATTTTATGTTAGTCAGTATGTTTTGATTAAAGTTTATTTAAATACCTTGTACATTACAGAACGCAACTCTGTATTTAAGGAATACAACATATAACGTATTTGGTTGCTTTCTAAAACTAAGTTTCCGAAAGTTTTGAGGATTGATGCTTATGATCTATACAATTTGTGAGGTTCGTAAACCCCTCTTGGACTCTTAACTGTATTAATATTAAAGTTATATCAAATAATTTGAGTAAATATTTATCAACGCTAGCTGCTACCGGACTGTAAGTTGAACACGTATTTACAGAGCCAACTTCTTTACTAAGAACTTATTGTGATAACAGCAGATTGTAACATAATTGTAACCACAACCTGTACACTTGTCAGTTTATAAACTTTTCGCAAACAATGCACTGAGCGGGGCTAATATTCAAACAAATTGGAAAAGGTATGGAAGCAAACGTAATTTACGTTTGGTGGGGCATTGATGTTAAGATCGATATTGAGTCAATAAAAGCGCGCTTTAATATGAGTTCCATTTTTCGGGCTAGGAAAATCTGAAGTAAACGTGTCAGACGATTCAAATGAATTTTGTCTTAAAGAATATTTTCTCAGTGGAAATCAGGAACATTAAGGTATTTATTGGCTGTCTGTGTTGGTTGCTTTGTCCAATTTCAATCTTTTATTAATGTTATTATTATTATTATTATTATTATTAATTATTATTATTATTATTATTATTATTATTATTATTATTATTAATTATTATTATTATTATTATTATTATTATTATTATACAATATCAGTGATATTAGTAGGAACATTAGAGATATCGTACTATTTAAGCTACAATAAGAAAAATGATGATCTCAGTTGAAATAGATGAAAAAAAAATGTTAAAAGATTTTAAAAGATGTGCATGTGTATTTGGTGTAAAGGTTAAAAAGAAGAGATACAAAAATGTATCAGTATTTGCAGAACCAATAAAAAAGTAGAAATACAAGAGACGTGTTCAAGAGTTTAAAGTATCCATGGCATAAAGGGCACGAAATAGTTCTACCGTTAGTCATGCACTCATTACTTTTTAAGGTATATTTGAAAATTATGAGCTACAGAGTGCACACTATTTATAAACATTTGTAATTTTAAATGAACATAATCCACAAATGATTAAATGCAACGTAATATTTTATCTGACTTGGAAAAATAGCAAGTACTAAACTCCCGACGCAGGTGCTTACTGCTAGTTGTTTCAATTTGACGGGGTATTTTTCTTTTTTGTGTTATGTTTCGTCTCTGTGTTTTTTGTCACATTTACATTTACCTTGTTTGCCTTTGTGTCGAGGTAGATTAAATTTAAATATCTGTCGAAATTTTGATAGGACCGTTTCTTATTTACCTATTCAAAAATCTGTTAAGTAAAGCGTATAATATATCAGGGAACCTTAAGATTATGCAAGAAAATGATTATAATGATTCAATATTATAATATACATATCAATAGTTTATAATTGTTCATATTCGAGTTAAGTGTGGTTTTTAAAAAGGTCACAGGAACATTAGAATGTGTTAAGATTACAAGTTATAATAACCCATTTGAAGCAAGTTAAAATTTGGTTACATTAGTACATTAATGCTTTGCACAGCCGATCTATTTTGCGAAAATGGTTTTCTATAATGAATAAACTTTGTTTCAATTTAAGAAGAATCCAATAAACGTCTGTAAGATGTACGCTGACATACACTTTCGGATGAAGTTGACTGGATGAATAGATAGTGTATGCTCAAAACGTGGTGTGAGAAAAGACATGGTTTTATTAAGAGGTCTCTTGCAAGACAAGATGCAAGTTATGGTTTAATAACGTATTAACGATAACGTCGTTATCAAAACATTATTTATTTTTCAAATTAGTTTTTTCTGAGGATTGAACAAGTTAAGTGAATGAAAAATACAAGTAAGATCATTAATAATTCCTCGGTGAAATCTGTATACACGTCATTTAAATCAATGGTGGTTTGCTGAAAGTGCATTTATAACGAAATTGTGGTTTGGAAATTGACGTGCACTCGTTTGTCGTCAGATTAACAATATCATTTACAGATAATGTGTCTTGGTTAATTTAGTTTTACAGTTTTATCAAGAAAATCAGTGAAATTAGATAGCATATTGCCCACAGTAATTCTTTGCCTTCACTTCACGCATTCGGAACATGCAATTAGGAAAAATCTCCTGAAATTTATCTTTATGTATGAAAAGTACTTATTTTCTTGTTTAAAGAAACTTATCATTAATGAAGCCATACAAGCTTTCCTCAAATTAAGAAAAGTGTTCAGTTAAACAGTTAGTTTGTCTGCCTTTTATACTTAACGTTATAATTATTATCTAAAAAATGTTTGGACTCGTGTACTTAACGGACTATATACCTAATTACGATTAATCACAAAATCACGTCTATCATAAACAGTCATTGGCCCGAATGATTCATTATTTAAGATATCGTTCAATCTATATAGGTAAAAAGAAAAGGTGATATATGTATAGTTAATATTACTTATAATTCGACATGTCTTTTCAAGCATTTTCTATGTCATTCGTATTTCATAATTGTTAATCTTGAAATTGTCTAATGTCAAAGATCAATACAAAAGGTGTTAAATTATGAATATTGTCTTAAAACAAACCGAATATAATTTTAACAGTTTCAATCGGCTAATGGCGTCTGTTTTAAATCTTTAGCTAACATCTTAAAAAGCTGAGTTAAAAATACATTGACAAAATCTCATTAAGGAATTTCAGTTTTGGTATTTAACACATATTAATAAATATGGGTTTAAAACTATCACCTATACAGTTGTGACAATGCATTTTGTATACACTGTTCAAAGCTCTGTCAACCCGCAATCTATTTAATAAGCGAATCTAGAGATCTGTTTTATAACAACAGACGCAGTAATCAGGATATGACGCAAAAGCGCTGCAAGAACAACTTTTTGCTTAATGCTATTCTTGCTAGCCTTTAAACGGTGTATAAGCATATCGCTATCTTCTTGAAGACATCCGATGTCTCTTTGTGAAACAACATGCATTTCATCGAGCTCAGCAAACTAAAGATATGTGTCCAACCGAATTGGCATAATGTTTAACATACACAGTTACAGGAGAACAAAGAACAAAGACTCGTTTATCATACGTAATAAAATAAGGCTGTGTATTTAGCCAATACTCTGTTTGCTGTTCTCAGCGTACTTGCATATTTACGATGATCATTCTCTCCATTCTCAATGTAATTAGAGACAACATCTGGTTCATTGATGGATATAGTCATGGCTATACAAACAACATTGTATTTTCCTCCAATGTGTCCGGTCATGTCGTATAATTAACAGATTTATAGTGTTTATAACGGCTATTTTTTGTTGTTTTTCATGATGGTTATTAATTAGAATTCATTTATAAAATAGAAAATGCATACTTACATTACAGGCAGGCAGCTGTCTGAGGCAAGGTTTTCGAATGTCAGATTTATGTTTATCATTTTACCTAATCATCTTTTTTTATGTAAATTATTTTTTAAACAAGTCATAATATATCTGGCAAATATTAGTAAATAAAAAATGATTAGAACACATATTATAACATAAAGATCTTTCGACATAAGATGATAATTACAACCTCAGTGTAATGATACGTGTAATAAAGCAAGGAATTTTGTTTATTAAAGGAAGTTATGTTGTTATTAGGTAATGCCTTGCGATAAATATTTCCTAGCCTTAAATGCGTAGTTCACAATGGAGAACGAACTGTAGTTGGGTAATGATTTTAAATACGATATCAAATTAATTCATTTAATAAGTATGTTCAACTGCTTTCAGGATATTTCGGAATCAGGTTAAGATTAAGTTGGCGGATACTCAATGCCAAATAATAGCCGGAACAGACGTAATTCTTGAATGTGTCTGCAGTAACACATAAACGATATTAAAATCCTACACTTTTTGCGTTTTCAATTTCAATCATGAATTCCAAATTCAAACATCAACTTACGGCAAAGGTGTTGCTTATTGTATGCTTACCTTAATTTCAATATATTTCTAGATTAGGGGTATCTGGTTTCGAAAGCTGAGATAAGTTGGTGTCAATGCTTTGCTTGCTTTAATATTTGTAGTCAGTTTGTTATACTAGATTGTCAATCTATTTAGTTCTATGACTATGGTTGAAAAATATGTTTATACATAACACGAAAGATGTGTCGAAACGAGAACTGAATGGCTAGGTAAATCATTATGAAACGGTTTCGATTAGATAACAAATGGTCATACTTTTAATTGTGCAATCATTTAGAATGTCAGTATAGTTAGAATATTTTGTAAGTTATCTAGTTTATATTCTATAACGTGAAACATGTGTGACAGATAATCCACATTCTGCTGACAGATATAAAGCCAAGATTTTGCAAACAATACATAAACGCACACGAATAGAAACACGATATCTAGCTTAAAACATTAAATGAACAGTTCACGGGCAGTGTTAAGTGTAATTTGTCATTAAGTTATTCTCCACGCATAGGGTTTGTCATGGAATATGTCAATGATTTGTCCTCTTTATGTTTTAATTGTATGTCAACTATAATCTTCTATAGCAAAAAGC
The DNA here is from genome assembly GCA_007844125.1 of Sinonovacula constricta. Lineage (NCBI taxonomy): Eukaryota > Metazoa > Mollusca > Bivalvia > Cardiida > Solecurtidae > Sinonovacula > Sinonovacula constricta. The sequence continues at coordinate 35,844,919 of CM017558.1, forward strand.
CATCACTGAAACCGGAGGATTTTTAATATTGCAGGAAAATTTACCATAAATTAACTTTCTGCTGCAAGGTTTATGAGATTCAAAGTTTCTAGAAACATCTTGAATGAATATACATATGCATGTTTGATTATCTCAACAATGAGTAATGGGTTTAAGCAATGTATATAGGTACGTTCATAGTGCTGCAAGTTCAAGGATATTTTCTGCATTGTGTTCAGTGATGGGCGGTCGAACTAAGATTGTATGGCCATAACAAGTCTCGCAATTGTCTAATTACTCTTGTTCAGTTTGTAAGCCTTACAGACGTTAATGTTAGCCAGTGTTAGTAAGTCCACTTTGGTAATGATAATGGAGTATTGATTACCCTTCCATACATTTCTGCCTAGTCATGGATAGTTCATTTAAACATTTAATCCTTTAAACAGATAATGAGACATACGAGATCATGGAAACACTTCATAGCATATTGTGGTGGTTATTGCTTTGTGATTTGTAAAAACTAAATGAGTTTTGTTTATATTTGTTACTTAAAAGTTTCAGTATGTCTGGTACATTAAGAAACCATAGGTCGAATACAATGGTAGTCTAACATTTATTGGTCTGAAATGAATACATTTTAACACAAAAATTTAACTGGGTTTAATGCCATTACAATTGTTGAGGCAATACATTTGGAGAGAATAAAAAATATTTGTGTAAGAGCGTTGTCTAGTATTTTTTTAACTCAAGAACTGTGTTGCCTCGTGTCTAGATTACGACGATTGTTTATGACAAGGAATATATGACAAAGTCCTAGGAGCATTGCAACATATACCAAACTCAGAAAAGGAACAGAACAAAGGTATTTCACATGCAAGCCAAGCGAAAAGTAAGAACAAATTTGTGATGAGTCATTTAACGAAAAGAGCAAACCCGACAGTTACCGCCTTGGAACGGTCAGTCGGCAATATGGATACTTTATTATTTGTCTTTTGTATGCACTTTTAATCTCCTCAAGATAAAATAGAATAATTAAAGTACAGGTATACAAAGCCATACTGCAAAAAGGTTTTATTTAATGTCACAACTTATAATGAAGTATTGTGAAAATGTTGTAGGATATTATCGTTGAATTGTGTATTTAAAACGTTTCAATCAAATCAATACAAGGAGTCAAACATAATACTTAAGTGTAATATAGAAAGATAACTAGTTTTGAGCCATATAAGTCTTTAAGTGACATTCTAGTTGACAACGTTGAAATAAATGTGTAGTCATTTTACATGTGTATAAATGTTATTATTTGAATTTGAGAAATAAAGTATGACAGAAATGACATTTAGTAATGTACTTACGTCCTTTCTTTCTGAAAGCAACATGTGTACAGCATTATAACATAAATATTGAAAAAGGAAACAGTCATGACTTGCTCGATTTTGTAAATTTTCTTCACATTGTTGTTGATATTCTATTGTACAGATCTGTACAAAATAGTATGACACTGCCTTCATTGCTTACTTTCCAATGAAAATATATTAGTAAGGACTAGTCAGTATGTTACAAGTATTGTTCTCTTCATAAAATATGAGTTTATGTCCAGGTTTTATGGCTCATTTATTGTCAACGCCTCGAGACTGTAATGATGCCGCAGAGCAATTATGTCATAAGCACAGCTTGGCTACAAAATACTATAAGTATGGTCATTCGTGTTTGTTTTTAAGTGGGTTTTCTAATCGAAATGATACCTATCTCTATTCTAAAAACTATGTGGACATTATTTTTCAATGACGTTACTGCTTGTGTCATAACTTGTCAAACAAAACGTCAGCGTTTGGACACTTATTCAAATGGATCAGTTTTCTTAGTATTACTTGCATTCGAGAACCCATCGGGAAGTGCGAGGTTTGAGCTCTGTAAAACCGGTTTAAGCACCCCAGTCGGTCCGTATTGCCGACTGACCGTTCCAAGGCGGTAGCTGTCGGGTTTGCTCTTATTGCTGGGTGACTCATTACAGATTTGTTCTCGCATTTACAATTGGCGTGCGTATGGATGCATTGGTCCTGTGTCTTTTCATTTTTTGCATATGTTGCAGTACTCAAAGGGCTTTGTCTTATATATTTTTTCCAGGTCAAGTCATGAGAGTTTGTTATTAAAGTAAACGGCTACATTTATGATGAAGTACATCAACTGTTGCTGTCTACGTTTCAAGGCTTCAAAGGGTATAGAAATAAGTAAACATTTTTTTAAACTGTTTATTTTATGTTAGATATATTTGCCCATATAATGTTTTCAATTTTGTTTTAATATTGTTTTATAATTGCTTTATTTATTGCCGATTGTCTATTATAATGATTTTCCATTTAAATGAATGGTATTGACAATTAGCAGTAAATTAATTATTTGTTAAATGTACTACTTTTAATATGAAAAAGAATTGACATTTAAACAGTGATATAAAACCATACGGTTTTTTTTTTGTTTTACAACATATTTAATACTTTTTAAATACATTCACGTCACAGTTTTACATTTGGCATATTTGCGTGCGCTTTTACAGACAGTTATTTATTTAGTCGGCCACATCGCGCTTTTTTATTGAAAATGTATCATATAAATTTTTCACCTCTGAATTAAGATTGGGCACATAATTTAAAACATTGTCGTGTTTATCTCAACATTTAAAAATCCTCAATATTTCACAATTAGTATTTAAATGGGCATAAACTACAAACAATCATATTTGCAAAAATGTAACGTTACTATTAATCATATTGCTATATTTTTTATAAGTTTATTTAATCTACTAGGTTCGATATTCAGAACAAAGCTTGTCTATATCCAACTCGGGATACTGAATGTAAATAAAGCAGCAGTACAAATAAACATAACATAAATCTCAATAAATGTCAATTGCTAGTTTTATTTATGTATACCCATGTCACTAGATATTTTTTAAATGATTTAAAGCTAACACGATTTTAACATCGCCGACGTAAGACGTCAGACATATCGGATTATAATATTTGAAGGCAATTCCACACGACTTATTGCTAACTTGATTGAACGTACTACGACCTTACAACACGCACATTAATACCAGAAATATATCGGCAATATGGTCGTTACCCCGTTATGTGTTCAACTTATGTTACACAGGATTATATTTATCTTAAGCATAAACTTTAACAATAAATGTATTGTTATCATATCAGGTCCGGTATTCATAGACTAAAACAAAGTTTTGGTATGGGTTAAAGAAAAAGGAAAACGTCCGATGAGAATCTTTTTAGATCTATAAAAGTTAAAACTAGAACTTGACAAAGTATGTATATAACTTAGAACAATAAATGTTTGATAAATATAGTGCATAAAACGCGATGGTCATTTAAATACGTTTTAAGAGATTGCATTTGTATATTAATGTGTCCTTAAAATTATGTATTTAAAATATACTAAATATTTTTAAATATATTATGTTACTCGGTCTGAGTTATAAAGCTGGAAATTTGATTTATGATGAGTTTAATCTATTGGGGTACACGAACTTAGTTTGCACTAGATCGGACTTGAAGAGACAAGTTTTGCAATCCTACAATTATAAACCTTCAGTTCTAATCACATTATATAAATTTCAACATTTTGCATTAAAAGAGTTATATTATTATTATATAATATTATTATATATTATTTTACGCCTAAAAATTGGACAGCTTACTGTTTTTTCTGTACTTCCAGTGTCTTTACTTGTGGCGTAAAACAAATTCTGCCATAAATACATATTTTGCATTCATTCAAACGTTTTATTATATAAATTACAGGTTCGTTGATTAAATATTTATGAACACAAACTGTTACCAGACTTCAAAGTAAAAACATTTGAAACATGTTTAAGTATAAACAACAATTCATACCTTGTGCATTATTTATGAAAAGCACATATGGAAACATAATTATCTTTTCAGCTTTAACTAATTGCATATGGGTATATTAAAGTTGTTGTTCACAGAAAACAGTAAGCATAAGTGCATTAACCAGGAATAGGATTATCTAAGTAACTCTTGAGATTATTCGCCATGTAATTCCTGTAATAGCATTCCCATTTTCCCGATAGAGAGCTTGCTTGGACATAACATGACAAATACCATGTAATGCATTACTTCTGTTATTTACAATTTAAATGTGTCAATCGCTTAGAATTTCATCGCAGCAATGATAATCAGACAGTTGCATGTATGGCAGATAGACAAACGACGTTACATCGGATAATAGATCTTATTTTGAACAGTAAATCTATTGCGAATGCTGAATACCTGTATAGTAGGAGAAATAGTGATTATATGAATGACTGAGTAGTAAATGAAATAGTTAATTAATAGTTAATAGCAGCGTCGAAGTTGTAAGAATGTTTATATTGAAACATGTAACAGTTTACAAAATATTTATTTATCGTGGTGAGACGATTATAATCCACCGACAAATACTGCATAAACTATTTTAATATGACTTAAAATCATACTTCTATTTCAACTTTGCTGACAAAAGTATCTATATCTAAAATCATAATACAATCCTTGGTGTCTGGAGATATTTGTCTTAAAACTGGCATAATGTATAGTGAAATAAATACTACTTTTAATACAATTATCTGATCTCTGTCAAACCTATCACAGAAAGACGCAACGGCGTTGAAGTAAGTGACAATTCGGTTGATTAAATAAAAGGGCATGTCATTCAAATACCTGAGGGCGAATCATATATGTCAGCCAACAGCGGTCCATGTAAATTCATGTAGGGAAAATATTACTTTTGTATAAAACCGTAGTTCTAAATATAATAGTATATAGGTATGATATAGACCCCTTCCTTATAAGGGCTGAAGCTGCAGCCACTTTAGTTTCGAGTCGTCATTGCAACTGTGCTAAATTATCTGCTATTGTGCCCCGCTAAATTGCTTCAAGAACGTTCTTTATTCCAGATAAATATTTACTTTGTACTGTGTAACAAAACCAGATGGCATGCAAGGGTGTTTGTTTTGTTGAATGCTTGAGAGAACATCGTTGTAATGACGATTCTGTTCACACCGCTTTTCATGGTTTGTGTTTGTTTTACTGAATGTTTGAGAGAAAATCGATGTATTGACGATTCTGTTCACAACGCTTTCCTTAGGTTTGGGATGATTATTTTAACAGTATCTCAAACGAAAGAGAGATATGAATCAAAGGATCGTATATCATTAAGCTTGAAGGGATAATTGTATTTGATACATTATGTCAAACTGAACACTAATAATTAAGGGTTTGAACATAGTTTACTAAAACGTCAAAACAACTAAAGGAAGGTCTATTTTACAACAATTGTCTTAATTAAAACAATACACATGCAAAGCACGTGGTTGACGTTATTTGCAAAGGAGATCACATGAATAAATGCTGTTTGTGATACAGCTGTTAGGCAATTGTGTTATTTATGAAGCTTAAAATAAAATGTCAAGGATGTATATGATGCGGAGTCTCATACAAATAGTGAAATTGTTCATTGCGCGAGCAGTATTGAACCTTTTGCTTTTTAAAACATTTTAAATACCCAAATTGCATTTCTGATTCAAAGCTTAAAGTAATATCAAGTTGCCAACGGTATAACAACATCTATGTGGTATAATATATGTCTTGTAATTTCATTAGTCATTTTAAAATAGTTTATTTGATATAATAACTACATTAGAGAAATTTGATAATTTATTAAACATTTATTATCCAGAAAAAAATGCGCTCATTTTTGTTAGTTTTATTATGATCAAAAGGGGCACAACCTACAGAAAACACAATAATAATTAACCGGAATGTAAATATGTATCTGTATTCCATTTAAAAAAAATAAAAATGTACATCTATTTGTTCAATATGTAATTGATCATGTGACTTAATAGTAAAATGATTCTTCTCATTATAGGAATGAGTTGTATTAACTACAAAGATTTTCAATAATTTTAAACAGTTTTCTAAATAATTCGATTTTTTTTCGAATCTTCTCCCAAATTATTTTTTTATCTGCAGAATGCACCTGGATGTGTTGACACGTCATTACTCAGAAAATAGCCGTTTGTCATCGTATAAATTTTCATTTATATTAAATTGAATGTTTAATGTAAATTTTAATGGGAGAAATTATTGAATGTAATCGTAGCATCATTTGTTGTCAAGTGTTTTTATTGAATCATAGTGTAGGGGTTTAGAATCTTTGATCATTACGCAATTGTAAAAGTAAAAATAGTTTGTCGTTGTTTGGATCTAAAACTGCATAATACAATTAATCACATATTTAGGTGATAGAGGAAATAGATTGCCGCATTTAACTGATTATTATAAGACAGCGAAAAATAAAGTAAATTGATACAGACGACAAGAAATGGGCTTTTAAACCTAATACAACTGTGGCGTTAGTGTTCCACTAATATGAATGTCTCTAAGAACATAACTGCAAGAGAGTAAAGCAAATATATCTTGACAAGACGCATAAAATTGCATATTCATTACAACGAGTTAGACACACATATTGATAAATAAATGACAAGGTCGCGACTGTAATCAATGTGACTTATGATCACTCAGACACTTCTCAATGTACGTGGCAGTGCCATAAATTAGTTTTGACATCAAAATGTCTAGTGAAGAAGGTAATTTAATTACGATTGAATGTAAAATGTCAATATAGAAGGACATATTTCATATATTCAAAACAACATGGCTTGTATCCGACGTCTGGATTTGTTGAAGTTCCAATGTGGTAACTGTTTGTTTTTTTATGTTAATGTCTCGTCTCAATATTCCTGTTTGGTTTTTACCTTTGACTGGAATGTAAATATCTTTGTCTTGTCCATTTTTAAACTTTAATATATATCGTATGGCTGACATTATCATCCTTTTTCGTATTCAGACAAATATCTATCTACAGGTTGGTATTTGAACAGCATGTTCTTTTGGCACTGGCACAGTGGAATACATCATGAGGAATGTGACTGTCATCTTGTCTAGTATCCAGCAAAAAGTACATTGTTTAAATATCTAAATCGAAGTACAATGTAAAAGAAAACTATTTTTTTCGAGCAATCATAAGATCGTGTTTTATTTTACAAAAAAAAATCACATTGTTTTTCGTTACATACCAGAGACAAGTATGTAAAGTTTCATTTAGCTTCGGAAATTAAACTCAAATTTTATTACTATTACCTTGTTAATGTAACTTAATAAAGGACTTGCAGGAAACGTGTTAACGATTAGTTTAGATTACCTCTTCACATATTGCTTTTTCCTCTTTTGTGTAAATTGTGTTTTAACGCTCAATAAATAATAAGACTTCCCTGTTTTGGTAAATACAGTTATAATAATATGAAGAGTAGACGCGAAAATAAACCTCCCCCATTTTTTCTTAGTGCTAGATTCAGTAGTTTCTGCGTTCAATTATTTAATTTTATACTTATCAATCGTAAGTTTTTATTCAGAGGAAACGATTTTAGGTTGTAGACTGTTACCCTGGATGTTCACATTATTGAGCATTACAAAGATTGAAACAATGGTTTTAACGTGCAACGTCGACGTTACATTTACCCGTTAAACATAAATATAAATGAAGCAAAGTTACAAAAAAGAACATCAATAACTTTTGTTCTCTTATAAATATTTATGTTGGTACATGTAATTAAATGTCACGATATCCAAACCAGTGCGTGTGACTAAATGTGCTCACCTTTTCTACCAAATGTGTGGGGTGACAGAAATAATTCATTATAAGAATATTCCGGGCATTGTCACGATGTATCATTTGTTTTATTCGAATATAACTAATCTACCTACTTAGAAATTTAAATTAATGCAAAATTAAGAATGTTCGCTTTTGTAACTGCAGAATCTGTAAAACAACAGGCAATAAAGTCCCAAGAACTCCAACGAAAAGGACCTAGCCTACATTTTGGACGAGCTCAGATAGTGTCAACAAGGGAGACAATTCCCATTTCACTAGTGTACCACACTGTGGCGTTCATTCATTTTTTGTCAGTCTCAATAAAGTAAACAAAGCAGGGAAGTTCCAGTGTATTTTCAATTAGTATATTCAAGGTTACTTTTGATCTACAATTAGAAAACACTGTATCAACACTGTTTTTTTAAATCCGGTTTCGAGTTATCCAATGTAAATACAAACACTATCGAATCTGAACTGTTTCCAACTGTGGTCTATAAAACGAATTTTTAAATGATTTAATTGAGTTCTCAAAATAATATGAATCAACGGAAGCAGAGGCATGCAATTCTCAAGCTCACATAGATAAAACAATCGCTTATTATATTGTTTTACTTTTGAAAATGTATCCTCCAGATGCAACAATAATAATGTTATATGTAGAGGATAAAATAGTAAAGTAAAATCATTTTCACGAAAACACAGCACAAATCTAAGTGTATGTTATTTAAAATACAACGTTTCAAAGTTTGATGATGTTATCGCTGTAAATGACAATGCAATATGTTCTAGATATCATATACCAGAGACGTGTTCTTATATTTGAATAATTGTGTTACATTCTGATTAAATACGATATAAAGTATATTAATATTAGATAAACACCCTCGCGACGAGTAAAAGTACACATATTATCTTACCAATTTCTTCAATTTTGAAATTCCAAAAACTTTTAGCTGTTTAGTTTAGCCTAACGCTGTTTTTGTCATTCTCAAATTAATTTAGGTGTGTAAGACATTGGTAACGAAGCCTGCGTGTTTAGAAATAAAGGAACTGAACGTAAAGAAATATGTATGATTATATCTAACGACCCATTTTTGCCTAAAGAATTATTAAAAATAATATCTCCAGAATGGAACTAGTATATGCATGTATTTCTTCACTTTTTTGTTTAATACTTTTGTATTGAGGCATGCAAACTTTATTAGTGGCGCTTATAATTTCCTGTTATTTTGGTGTATACGTCAGGTGTTTTAAGCGGTACATCATTCTCATTATCAAAACTTATATTTGACATATTAATATCTTTAATCTATGCCTGCCATTAAGACTTTCTATATTTAGGTCGATAATTATGTCATAAAATGAGGTTTTAACTTATTATATTATAAATATATTATAAATTGTCGATTTGAAATGCAAGAAATAAAATATTTGAATTAGGTACACATATTTAAATAATGTGTGTCGTTGAGGTTTTTGTCTGGTAAAAAAAGATAAAATTCACAGATACACGGAAATAAAGACTACAGTTTATTGAATAAATAATTATAAATTGTTTATTTTAAAATTAAACTATGTTTCGTTTTTCTACATAACATTTATAACTTTTAACATGTTGCTTTAATATGTAAACATTATCACAACAAAAATACACACACTGAGCACAAAAGATCCATATGTGTGCATTGATAAAAATTTAAATTGATTTGAACAACCCTTCTTATTTATAAGCATTCACAATTTAAAAACATGTTAGCATACAAGTTACAAAACGATTTATTCGTATTATTTGAGTCCCGTTAATGGAAAAGGAGCAAATGTGGTATGGTGACCTGCGGTACGCCGGTGGTTCTATCCAGACATTTGTCTGAGGTCTTATTGCACTAAAATAGCAGGACGTCGTTTCAATCGTCAAAGTTGGTCTCTGCGATGCATTTCAGAAACAAAATATCAATATATTGTGTATGTTACTTACAGTAACTAAAGTGTCCTCATAGCGTTTCTGTAAATCAAAGCTGAAATTATATCTACATATGCAGCTTTCCATAGTGGAAGTGACGTTTAATTGCCATTTAATATGAATAGTTTTTTCAAAGACGTTAGAAAAAGATTAAATTCTCATCGTTGCTAAGTCAGTGGATTTTAAACTTTAGGACATAATTAGTTTAGGTGGAGGAGTGAGTTTCTTTGATATAGTCCTATGAGACCATTTGACTCGTTTGTCATGCACATATCCAATTAAATATTTCTACTTAACATTTCTGAAACACATGTAATCTTTGTGAAAAAACCTCAAGTTAACATTCACGATTGAAAAGAAAATCATGAATTCTGGCTTCTAACAAGCGGCTTTACGACCCCAATCACCCCTTTTTGCAAGCATAAATATACATATATAGCTATTGTCAAATATGCTGGACGACCAGAGTAGAGTGTTCTGTTGATGGGGCTTGTATTAATAAGTATTTACAGAATCGATATATACTAATTCTCTTTCAGGTCTCTAACACAATAATGTCCCACTGGAATATTAATCTAAAGCGCTACCAATCATTGCGTAAGGGATCCATTAGACGAAACAATGTGATAAATGTCCCAATAGACCGATATGGTTCACTATATAATTGAATCTGAAAATATATAACAGGAGTTTACCATTTAAAACATTCAATAAATCTTTTTTCTGTACCCATTTCAACGCCCGACAGAATATTTATCCATTATAAACTAGATCTACTGTGTAACCGTTTGTTTGTGTAACATATTTGATAATGCCAATCATTAAGACTGTGCTAGACATACAACTGTAGGCTCTGACTATCTTCTATTTGTTAAAAAGTGTATTTAATCAGGACAAACTATATTAAATTTCTTTTTTTACTGTTAAAAAAATCACATACTTTTATATGCATTTTCCCGGCAATCTTATGCCCTCTTTTCAGGTTTTGCCGTTTAAAGCAGGAAGTTTTGAACTGTTTAGTCTATACGGAGAATAATCGTTTAAGGTCTTTTATAATAATACTGTATTATTTTTATTATTAATCAGTAATAAATTGGCAAGAAGTAATATGAAGAATTGAATGCGTCTGTGTGTTGTTTACCCAAACTTTACAGTGATTCGATCCAACAAAGGAAGATTTATGATATTCAGCTAAATTAATCGGTATTTACCGACACTAAATAAATTTGTAAACATTTGTAGAGAATAATGTTATTATTTTATTAAAGCCCATATCTTAGAGACTTACTTTATTTTTTAGCAAAAGCAAACTTTTGTACATATGAAAGCAGACTACAAATCATAAATTAAATGTGTTTTACTTGAATAGCAGCGCAACATGGTTCACAATAACTCATATTATTGGTTTTCACCCATATTTGTCAAATACTGAAAGAACATCATTTTTTCTGTATAATTTCGAAATATATTTACAGTAACTTATTGAAAAACGGAGACAAATAGACAAATATGTGAAAGAAATATAAGTTGTTGTTGTTGTTGTGTGTTGTTGGGTGTTTTTTTTTCTGTTTTTTTTTGTGGGGGGGGGGGGGCGATGGTGTATGATTGGTAAAAGAGGGCCTCCTTCAAAGCAGTTTTATTATATATGGCGACCAGAACAATTGATATTTTAATTTAACACGTTTTATGATTTTCAACTGTCACCCAGCGTTTTGGATTAAAGTCGGGCATAATGCGTGATCAATTGGTTTATTGTTGTTTAGTCTTCTGGTCTTTAGATATACATTACTGCCACAATAACAATGTACTTATCAAATCCATCCGTTTTCCTATGTAAAGTCTGTCCCCAATTTTCGGAAACATGAAAAAGCATCGCCATGTCACATGGTTCTACGCATGGTGTTTGTCCACAGGTAATAGAAACATAAACATAAACACATGGCTGTAGTCCGAATTTGCAATATAAAGCGGAAACCTTCGAAGATATGGTACTCGACTGGCGATAGTTCGGATCATGTTCTAGACAAATATGTCATATATAGTTTTATGGTAATATCATCTTCAATTTAATTATTATAAATTTGACGATCAATCATTCACACCAACCTGCAACAGGTTGGTCTGATATATAAACATACATATAACTTTTATTATACCCTGGGTGGAGGGATTAGAGTCGCCGACTTAATTAAGTTCATTACCACGTGGGTTCCCCGTCGGGTCGCAAATCTTAATGTGAGGAAGTCTTCCATGCAAATATCGGCAATATGATATTTTGTGAGGTGACAATCCTAATATCAAAAATAACAAATCAATGGGGTCCTACAGATATCCACAGTTATCTCCCTTGCGAAGTTAGTTTAGAGTGATTTCCCTTAGGTATTGGGTAGTTCCGGTTTGTTGAGAAAAACGACGATCAGATAAAATGTCGAGATTTATCCCTGTGTTCTTAAAGGAATTTCAATGTTCGCTCTATAATCAACGTAGGAAACTGATGCAGAACAGCAGTACAGCCAAAGCAAAGAATGAAGTTATGTATGATAGAGTAAAATTGTTAAAGTCGGAACAGTTTCTCAAGAAACTTTATGGGTGGGATAAAATAAGTTGGTAATTAATCTCGACAGATCGTCCCGTAATACTGGCGTGTTGCGATTAATTTCGCTATTTTTGTTGTCTTTTTTCGTCATTGATGAGCTGCAGATAATTTGTGTAAGCTTTTAATGTAATGTAAATGTGCTTGAAGTGAAGTGGTAATTGGAGCAATTCGACGATATAAATGCTTTTTTATACTAGTCATGATTGAAATTAAGTGTGTGGCATGTAGGGAGTTGGCAACATATGCAACCTATTTTGGTGTGTGTATTTTTTGCTCTTTTATCCTATTTTCATTAACTCGTTGAGCCCTACAGCCAATTAACCAGTCATCCCCTCGAGGCATTTCTCCAGTCATCCCCTACACCTGGTGGGGGTCTTATCTGCCCCTCGTGCCTTGTGACACATCTGGTGTGGATTACCGGTCAGTGTAAGATATTGGGGGTGGATGTATACACAACACAATAAACATGTCATTTTGGATATACTTGCAGCACAGAAAGTGCTTTACACAACCGTGTAATTTTTAACACTGTAAGAAAAGAAATACTTCAGAAAAGAAACAAAATTACTGAAATCTGAAGAACAAGTTAGATTAATAATATCAAAATTAACACATTTCAAATGATTAAACTAAGATATAATTGACCTCATCAAGTTTTCTTATGTTTATAACGTAAATAACACTGCTTTATTTAAAAAATTATATAATGAGTAACTTTAAAACAGTCGGCCGTCTTTGATTGAAAGTTGCGATTTACCGGTAGTTTGAAAAAATAACGTTCTTAAACTACATATTTGATTGAAAACTTCCGCTATTTCCAAGCGTTACCTTTTGTCTTTTGATCTGTTGATATTTGCAATTATATTATAATTTGATCAGACACAGGTAATTCCACATATCCGCCGATACATGTGCGCATAAATAGGAATTTTAAAGCTTACAGAAGGGAAAATGCCGTTAGTTCATTGTGTTTACATCCGGGTTACATGAAATTCCAATACAAATATTTCAGGCCATAAAAACCTTACATGTAACCAGGCTTTTTCCTAATCCACAGCTATTTTCAACATAAAATCGGCGTACTTTCAATATAGTGACTGTATATAACCGAAACCGGAACTACCCAAAGAAGCGCCACCTCGTTAAAGGGAGGTAAATACGTAGCGAAATCAGGGATAACTCCGTATATCGGTAGGACCCCATTTAGAACTCCGTTATGGGACTTTACAATAGTTGCGATGTACATTGTACATTGGAAAAGTGAACATGTGTCGTATTTTAAGAAAATCGTTTTAACACCTATAACCAGTTGATTTTGGATAATAAATATTGTCACGTTGTTGTATTGTCAAGAATTGGCGTTGT
>CM017558.1:35863555-35983555 GCA_007844125.1 Sinonovacula constricta
AAAGAATACAAGGTCTGCTTCGACTTAAGAAAATGATGTCAAGCAAGGGTGCCGTGTGCCATTAAATTATCCTAGTATAGTTAACAATGTAATTTTCTCTTTTGTAAGAAAAGGACAAGATTTAATTACATTTCTGCAAATGTGAATATTCAAATATGTGCATTTTGGAGTTAAATACACTAGTTCGGTAAACATGGGATTTCATGGTTCTAGTGACTATTTCCTTTTATTTGTAAGTAGCGCGAACAAAACAAAGGCTTCAATGCGAGGGGACGTGACATTTATATCAAATCATTTAACATATATTGTATAATATGATAACTTACACGTATAAAGCATTGTTTATATTGCTTTTTCTATAAATCAAACTACCTATTCAGTGATAAGGATGTGACTGAAGATGGCGAACTGGGGAGTTCACGCAAAAATGTAAAGGCATTAAAATGAAAGCAGTGTCAACACCATGGCCCTATTTCATATTTCACATTGGGAGCTGGGTTAAGAAGTGACTGGATAAATGGTACTAGTGTGATTGTGGTGGGTCCACCATGACTGGGACACAGCCTCAGGCTGTTGTCGCCTCAGGGAAGAATTTTATTGGTATACGAGTCCTTCGGTTTATATCTGCTATAACAGCTTAGGACAAAGTATACACAGATCAATGGTGTGTAACGTTCCACTCTGTGATCGTCCATCACGATTTTACTTTCTTTTGTTATTGTTTTTTTTCTTTTAGTAGGGGTAGATGTAGCTAGGATTTGGGGCTCTGAAAAAGAGCAAGATTTCAATACCCTTCAAAAACATTAAGTAAATCCTTAAAAAAATAATTTCGTGTGGATTACAATTTCTCTATGAATTAATCATTTTATTACCTCAGGTTTTACATCTTACGTAATTCTATGGAAGTGCAATTTCAATTTGTAAAGTAAAATAAAAGCGATAAGATAACTGACCCATACATTGTCATCTATTTTCATATTTATCATATATATATAATGCATGCTTTCAAACAAGGAAGAGCATCTAAGGCTGCTGACTGAGACAAAGTTCTTGAATCTTATGGTACAACTTATATGCACAAATTTCGAATATTTTACGTATTTCGTCGGTTTTATCCAATAACGCTTAACTTCGTGTATATCATCTTAAAATTGTCAGCTTTATATACCCCTTATTTTCGGACAAGTGATTATATATTTGGGACATGATGGTGAAATATTATAAATGTATATACTTAATTATTTTTAGGATATGAGAAAGCTTATTTTAAAGTTAAGATCTTTTGACATAAACTTATTATTAAAAATAAATCTATAAAGGTGTGTTTCTATTGAAAAAAAAAACACCTTGCTTAAATCAATATTGATAAATATGCTTTTCAATATTATGTTTGTCGTTGTTTGTTTGTTAGCCATTCTCTGTAAATTTAAATATCCTTTGAGTTACATATCAAAATATATCATTTTCATCTTATAAAGCACAATTTCTCTGTTTGATTTTAGATAAATACAATTGTAAAACTTGTTTCTTTTGCGAAACGCTTGACAGACGACCCTTAAAACGAATTTCGATTAAGTCAATGATACTTCGTTGGTTTTAATAAAATATAAATGCATGTCGACGGGACAAAAGAACTCCTAAACACTAATTAATTAGTCACGAAACGTGAATGCAATGATACGAGTGTGAGCATGCATTAAGTATGAAATAGGAGTCCTTTTTTAAGCAGCTTTCAATTTTGAAACATGTTTTAAGGTTTTATAATATGTATCCTCCCCAACTATGTAATTAATATACATTCTGTTGAAATGAGAGCTCCAGACAACGTGAGTAGATTCGGCGACATGTTACAGTCTCACTTTTTTACAGATGCGATCGGGGCGAAAATTGTCTTGTGGTAAGAAATGTTTGTTTGCTTCTTTCCTTCATCCTCAAATACATTAATAAAATTCAATACATAGAAGTGCATATTATCTTACCTCAAATTGATCTGACTTTTAATTATTCTTAACAGTACAAAAGTGAGTGGTATACAAAGTATTCAAGATACAAAATATATAGCAAATACTACAACTAATGAAGCGGGTAATGAATTAATGCACTTTATAAATAAAAGGCATGTGTCTTTGGTGAGGATGGCCATGAGATAAATAATGCATAATCTAAAATGTAAATTTCACAATTTATAACTGATCGTAGTTGATTTTACAAAACAAATTAATTTAATTTGCATGTTTGGTATACAGCTAAGATAATTTATGTACTTATTATGCATATTAAATTCATTTTATATTACGTTCAACTGCTTTAATGATATAAGACTTTACCATTCTTGACCATTCGGAATAAGATTAAGTCACCGGACACGCAATGCTAAAGAAACATAGGCTTCTATTTGCAGTATCACAAACTTATTATAACCGATATTATACCAATCCTACACATTATTTGCGTTTTTAATTTCAACCATAAATTTCAAAAACAAACATTAATTTATTACAGTGGTGTATGATATTATCCAACAATAAATATAGTCTTTCTTATTTCATGTTTAATTTTATTCAAATGATTTCTAGTTAAGGGGTCTCTCGTTTCTAATGCTTAGGTATAATTTTTTCTATGTTGTGTTTTTAATATCTGTATTGCTAGTGCTATATTAGAATGTATTTTATTTAGTTCCATATGGTGACTAAACATAATAAATATTTTCTACTTAACACGAAAGATGGGTCGAAATGAGACCTGAATGCCTATGTCAAAACATTCAGACTTGATAAGATAAAAATTGCATGGATTTACATCATATTTTAATTGCACAATATTTTTAGAATGGCTTTAGAGTATATTTAGAAGATTCTGTAAGTAATTTAGTTTGTATAGGGTTAACTAAAAGAGGTGTGACTGATAATCAAACAATATTTAAACATACACACACACACGTGTAAACCTAGATTCCAGCTTAAATAATGATGACAAAGTCCTTTGAAACATTAAATGAAAGGTTAGTGGGTAAGCGTAAGCGTTAGGTGTATTTTCCTTTAAATTATTCACCATGCATAGGGTTTCTCATAGGATAAGAATATGCTTTTTACTCTAAAGTGTTTTTAATTCATATAAAACATTATCCTTCTTTAGTTCCAAAGCACAAAACTTGAATTCAAAACAAGACATTGACAGACGGTTGTCATATTGCAGGTAAAGTTGCCATAAAATATACTTCTGCTGTAAAAAATTTGACATTACAAGATACTTAAAACTATCTTGCATGAATGCATATATGCGTATTTGTGAATCATAAGAAATAATGAGTAATTGGTTCATGCAATATACATATATGCGTTCATAGTGCTGCAAGAGTAATACTAATAATTGCATTGTTTTCAATGCTAGCCAGTCGCACATAAAATATCACCTCAAGCAGTCTCGCCATTGTCTAATAACTCATCTTTAGATCGTTAGACTTAGAGATGTTAATAGAAGCTACTGTTAGTTCACTTTCTTGGTGATAATAGCGTATTGATTGCCTTCCCATACACCGTATTCCTTGTTCTGTAAGTCGTGCAGGACAATTAAGTTTGTTTTAGCATTCCATGCTAATAAGAAGTAAATAGAGTCAACAGATAATGAGACATACATGGGGTAATAGGAGCAGTTCATTATATATTGTAGTTGTTATTGCTTTCGGATTTGTAGGAACAAATTGAGTATTATGTATATTTGGTATTGAAAAACTTCAGTATTTCTGGTACATTTGATACCGTTGGTCGAATACAATAGCAGTCTTATTAGTATTCTAACATATATTGGTTTAAATTAAAACTTTTAGCATAAAGGTGTAATTGGGTTTTGTCATTACAACTGTTGACGCAATACACTGAGAAGATTAAAATGCATTTGCGAAAGTGCGTTGTTTATGCTATTTTTACTGTCGCTCGCTTACGACAAAAACTTGAATACTTAACTATTTGTCCTGAGCCGTTTTAGTATGAATATTTATATTATTGACATACAAAGCCATAAAGCCAGTCTCCTGACTATAATGATGCCACAGACCAATTAATGTCAAACCACAGCTTGGCAGCCTTACAATAAAATACTATTAGTATGTCATCCGTGTTTGTCTTTCAGGGTCAAATCATAAGGTTTAGCTATTATAGAAAACATCTAGATTTATGGAAGAGGAAATCAACGTTTGTTATTTAAGGTGTCGAATGCTTTGAGAAGCATGCGAACTATTTTTCGTCTTATTAAATCCTGTCAAATTTCAAAAAAAATAATATTTGACAGTTAATCTATTGTGAAACCTGAATTTCTGTAAAGTAGAGAAATAGTGATTATAAGAATGACTGAGTAGTTTAATGCAATAGTTATTGTATAGTAAGCATCGACGATGTAGAAAGGGTTATATTGTCAAAATGTAAAAGATAACCCTGCATCGGGGTGAGACAATGATAATTTTAATGTGATCAAAATTCATACTATTATTTTATGTCTCGCAGTCTTTGTTCTCTATTTCTTGATGTTTTATTGTCAAAAAAATACAAAATCGCTATGTTTCATGGTGAGACGATTATTCTATATGAAGTTTTATTGTATAAATCGGCCCAGAACAATGTTGAATATTTCAACTTTACAAATGTTATGATTTTCTCCTAGCATTCAGCAGTTTAGCTTAAAGTCTGGCACAATGTGTCGTCAATTGTCTTAGTTTCGTTTAGTCTTCTGCTCCATATATTTTTGTGATTGTTTTGTACCGACCATTCTGGAGGTGACTTTCTAAAAATCTTGAAGGTTTTTGGTGTAATATCGCCAAAAGGCTAGCTTACCATGTATTAATTCCATGAATTAACCAATTGTTACGGTTAGGGGGGAGACATATTTGATGTTAGAGTATGACAAACTTAAAAACAAAGTGACATTGTACTCGTGGAATGGTTTTGGGGTTTTCAAGTTCAAGATTCAAATGGATAATTGCAAGTCTATTCTGACTGATTATTATTGCGATAATTATTATTTTATTTACTCTCGGTTGAATAAAACGATGTAAATTTTAAACTTTTGAAAGTAAATGTTCATTTAATTACTACATTGAAGCAGATATACATCAACGCCACCATAACAATGTTGTTATCAAATCCAACCGTTTTCCTATGTGAAACTCACTGTAATCTCACATAGTTCTATGCATGTTGTTCACTGCATGCAATATAAATACATATCACATAAAAGTATCACTTTAGTCCAATTTGTATTATAGAGAGGAAACCTGTTTGGATATTGCAAAGGGCTAGCTAACGTTTTAAATTTCGGACAAATATAACTCATAGTTTTATGTTAACCGCCTCCTCAATTATTTTTATTAGGTCATTGAATTATATAACTATAAAGATCAATCATTCACAGCGACCTGCAAATATGAAATTGTTTAACCACCCTCCAATTTAATAATGTCGTAAATGCTTTTAAGGCTTCAGTTACTTACGTACCCAATCCTAATTCCTTTAACAATTTTCTGGTTTAAAATATGAAAATACAGAGCACAAACACGTAAGGAAGCTGTTATTTATTTTTGGTCCCAGATTGTGTGTTTCAAAAATTGCATAATATCACATATACTTGTAATTCTTAAGAATCTATTCATACCTACTTCTTTGTTTCTGTTTTAGAACGAATTCAACTGCAAAAAGCTATGGACATGTTTATACACATGAAAGCAAAGTGTCGAATGTCTTTTCTGCTTATTTTGTGCCTGATTTTAAGTGCGGTTTTGTACATTCATAAAATAGTCACATTCAAATATAACATTGTAGAAACTATACAAATAATTGAAAGTATCCTTATAAGCAGGTATCAATAAAGTATATTAGAGTGTCATGATGGCAAAAAGAAAATACCAATTTGAAATTCTAGTCAAGTAGTTATGTTACTTCTATAAACATCTCTTACGTATAAACAGATTTCATGTCTATTCATATAACATGCTTTATATATATTATTGTACTTGTGTTCTTTAAGCAAATGACGAAAAATAAAGATATTTATCGCGCCATTAATATAAAGTTTATTCGTTAGGTTTGTTCAGTTTTACCAGTTACGTGCGGTCCCTATTATATCCCTAAATGTCTGGTAAGACGCCTACACATAAAATGGACTAAATATATTGTTAGTCTTTACGTCGTGATATGAATATTACGTACAAAATATCTAAATCTTTTAGCTAAATGTATTTCTATTTTTAACTTCATGTAAAGTGTATATCTACGTTCATGTATACAAAGGGTGAGCAAAACTAATAAGTTAAGTCTACCGGGATACTATGTCATCGTGTAATTATTCCGGCTTGGGACATTTGTGAGCACATGGCTAAGGTAGTTCAGGAAAGGGTTAAACGTTTTAAAACGATGCCGTGTTGGTACAAAAACATCGACAGACATGGATAAATGCTCGGTATAGCTATGTTAAATGTGAAGACAATAGCGAAGTACGTAACATGTTAAAATTTTCTGTCTTCTCACGACAATAAATCTGTGTTGGTCAATAAGAACGACGCAGATAATAACATATTAAATGCAATGTGTCTGGTATTTCATAAAATGTCTAATTGTATGACTAAGATGGATTCAAAAGAACATAACTGGAAACTATCATAGAATTGTTTTAAAAGAGTTAGTACAAATATAAATGCACAATGTCATATGGGTATACAATTCACTTTCGCATTCACAGATATGAAAACATGTAATAATACAATAGTTTTAGTAGTAGCAGTAGAAGGAGGAGGAGGAGGAGGAATAGTGTTAATGTCATTGTGTTGTTTGTTGTTGTTGTTGTTGTTGTTGTTGTTGTTGTTGTTGCTGTTGTTGATTTTGTTGTCGTTTTATTTTTTTATATTTTCCCGTGTATCCTTCAATGCAAGGTATATAAAATGTAGAAGATCATAAGATAAATACAGCTAATATTGGATAACTTATTGATCTATTTATAAAATCCTTTCGTAATAACTATCTCTGTTTTACAACAACAATTTCTGGAAAAAAGACTATTCACGCTTTTGAATTAAGAGCGACATGTTCAAAAGGTGTTTGCTATCTCTATTGTGAAGACGTATTCTGTACAAAATTATTTTAGAAAAATATGACAGTTTTTACTTTGTTAACTATTGGAAACGACATAGGCATGAAGGAGGAAAAATATGCTATTTCATTTAAGTGCAATTAGTAAAAGTTCTTGAGCATTATGGTAAAATTAAGGAAAAAACAAACAATTTAATCCATATTGCCGGACTGACCGTTCCAGGGCGGTAACATTCAGGGTTTGCTCTTTTTGTTAAATTAATCATCACATAATTGGTCTTACTTTTACGTTTAGCTTTAATACGTGAATATCCTGTCATGTGCCTTTTCAAATGAAATGGTCATAGGACTCCTTGTCAATTATTTTTATTAAAATATTAAACATTTCTTTCATTTCGAAATCATTGGAAATTTCAACAATGTGTGATCCCTGGCGTGTTTAACAATTACAAAACGTCTAAATGAAGCCAAATTGGATAACTAAATCTAAAATTTTGTTTTATCTAAATCTTAAGATGTTAAAAATTATCCATGCATTTAATACTGCATTCATTTCTGTGAATTAATGAAATGTGTTTAATTAGACTTATTAAAAGTAATATCAACAATCTTCCCTAGGAATGAGTTCTTGTAAATAATCATTCAATTGATGTTGTGTAATTGAATTAGAGCTTTGTTATTTTAGAAATAATTGCTATCTCTCCTTTTCAGCCTATTAGAGACAAAAAAAACGGCAATACGAAATTGAAATCTGTAAGATGCAAACCTTAGATAAACATGCCATTTAGTAATTGTGCATTTCAGCAGAATCCTTATTAACGTCACTTTAAAATGGTTAGAGAAATTCAAGGTGTGTGTACTGACGGTTTAAAAAATAAGCCAACGATTGATTGTGTTAATTTATTAAACTGATTCTGTAATTGCTAATTCTTCAAAGTTTTGATATCAGAGTTATCATTACCGCAATTGAATATTACTTAAAAATCGTTTAGCAATAAATCAAGCAAGTTAGTAACCATTATATTTTTTTTTTGTTTCATGCTGCTTAATTCAAGAACTTAAATCTCTCAATGTGTGAAGTCTCGATAAATTTAAGCAAAGAAGGTTCAGGCAGGCTATATTTCTATCTTACTTGTATTTTGTATCGCCTTCAAAGTTTCCATTAAGTAATAAGATACCGCTTCATTAGCGTTTCTCTTCTTTTATCCCGTGTCATGTTATCTTTTTTAAGCAAAACTGTATTTAATGTCATAGAAGTGAATCTTCCGGTAAATTATTGTTGTTCTGTTGTAATGGACAACTGGCTTCCTCAATTATTTTTGTTTATTTAGCCTGTTATATAAAGAAAAGCTATGTCTGCTTTGAATAAAGAAAACGTTGTCCAAGGGAGGAAAAGACATGTCTCAACATTGAGACTTTGCTGAGTGCCTCTAAATTTTCACAGTTTTGTCTATTAATTTTCTCAAATACAAGCAATTGGGCAATAATTTTTCATTTTTTCCACAAATGTGACTTCAGATGGGTTCACTTTTTATTAAATACACTAGTTTTTCTAAACATGGGATTTTATTGGAACGGGGCACGGATGTTTACATGTTGTTTTTTCGTGGCTAATTCTTCTCATTTGTAGGATAACTAATCAAGTACTTAAAATGATTAAACATTAAATTTATATCAGCTCATACAAATGCGTCAATATAAAAAGATATTATTTAATATAATAACTGCTTCTTATGTAGCATTATTTTGATTTTGCTTCCTCAATAAATAAAACTAGCTATTCGTGATGTAACTAAAATGGATGAAGCAAGAGAGGTTCACGTAATAACGTTAAAGGCATTAACATTGGAATGCGTCAGCACCACGGACCTATTTGGCTGTCACATTAGCTGGGTTATTGGGCTAGAATTATTGTACAAGTTGGTTGTGGTGGGTCTACCTGGCTAGAGACAGCTTTAGACTGTAAACGTGTCAGGGAAGGCACATGATTGGGATTAGAGCCTTAGTGTAAGTGCAGTCTATTGCATAATGTGTAACTGGTTTATGCTGTGGCATGAGTGTTCATGAGCTGAAATGGAAATGGGGGTAAGGTGAATCGTACCGGCCGGACACAGCCTCAGGCTGCAGTGGCATGAATGTAATTATACTGATTAGAGTCTTCTATTGACCAAGCGAATGACCGTCAGGTTTGGCCTATCTGTATGACCTTTTCAACTATACAGCCCCATAAACATTAAACACAATTATGATTTTATGCTCCTATCTTTGATAATCTATCGCAGTGTTACTTTTTTGTTCTGGTTGTACAAGATGCACGTTTTCAGTGCTTCGAAATTGCTTAAGTAGAAGCTTTAAACAAAGGAGGTAAGTTCATGCTGGATTATCATTTCTTTTTTTAAATATGTGTTACTGCCTGATCAGTTTCAGGCTGTATCACCTTAATAAATTTAATGGCAAGCAATGTAATTTTAACTCTTAAGGTATGATTAAGACGTTTTGATTACTGCCGCAGAGATTGTCAACTTTGTTGCTGCCTATTTGTGGATTGGCACCTGAGAATACTTTAGTAATCTGCAGCTGAATCGCAGTTAGCTTGGTCTGAGAAAAAATAAACACGGATCGTATGTTACCATATTACTGTGTTATAAATCAAGCGAAGACATTCTTACATTGTGCATTTCCTAGTCCTCGTAAAATTTTGCGAATTTGGAAGCTGACTGTAACAGCAGTATACTACTGAATAGAATAAAAAAATCATGCTTATCTGGTAGTCTTGTCACAAAACGTAGCAGATTACAACTAAGACATATGTCGCAATTGCTGAATTGCTTTTCTGCTGGTTTAGATCTGGTTAGACCAATGTCTGTACAATGTCTCGCGTTGTTGATATGGAGCTTGGCATTTTAGCAAGGAATTTCTTTTGCGTCTTATTTCACCATATCCCACTACCATTTAGTACTAAAATTATTTCCGACAATATATTACAAATGATTGTCGGTTAATGTCACAACTATGTGGGAAGCAATTTGTTGTCATGTCATATTTGATATATGAGCATGGTGTTGTGTTTGAATGCATTATAAACCATAAAAGAAAGTTGTGCTGCAAGTGTTTAACATATAAGATCATTCGACATTTGTTGCTAATATATGTACATTTATTGGTTAAGATAACATACAGAAAAAAGGGGAAAAATAAATTCTAAATAATTCTAGATAATAACATAATTTATGACACAAATGCTTCGATAACGTTGAAATAAGATTTGTATAATGAATCCTTGTATGTAGACTCAAATGAAGTGATGTTTCAAATTCTTTCAAGTTGAATAAATTGGACCAATAATGCCAAATATGAGATTTAAACAATCAACTATTTTGCTATGTTTTATATACCCGTATGTTTTAAGAGCAGCTACTAGGATCAGGGTGTTATGCTGTCTTTGCTTTTAGAAATATTGAAGAAGTTACGTTTAATAGCTGCTAGTTTAAGTTTGCTTTTGTTATAGCTGTTTGCACGAAGAAACGTTGTATTGTGTCATATTGATTGTATGCTTGATGTCTACTTGTAACATAACGTTTAACATACACAGTTTCAGGAGAACACAGGACAAAGACTTGTTCATTATAATCATACGACCGCACAATACCAGAAGCTGTGACTATCCAATATTTTATTTGCAGTTCATTAACTAACGTCTTACGATGATCATTCTCTCTATGTCTCTCTATGTATTAGAGTTAACGTCAGAAGCTTAAGGCTTATTGGTGGATTTAGTGATGACCATACAGACAACAACGTTGTATTTTGCTCAAATGTGTCAAGCCATGTCGTATAATCAGCAGGTTTATAATATCCATTATTGTTTGTTATTATAGTTATTTAATTGAAATATTTTTTAAGGAAAATAAATACATGCTACATGCAAGGAACAACATTTAAGGCAGTTGTCTAAGATCATCTTTTAAAATGTCATGGAGGATTCATATAAGCAAGTGTCCCATTTCAAATTTCGAATCTTGAATTTATTTTTAGGATTTATTGAATTTCGCTCAAATTCATTTTTATCATTTTACTTTTATCATCTTTTATTATCAATTATTTTCAAACAAGTGATAATATATCTGGCACATAATATTAAAACTATCATTTCTAGAAAACTAATTCTAACTGGAAGATATTACGACATAAAAGAATTATTACAACTTAAATTTTCTTTATCATACAAAATTATGTTATTATTTGGTTATGCTATACCATGAACAATTAATGGCGTTAAATTCATAATTCACAATCAATAACTGGTTGTAGTTGATTTCATAAAAAAATAATTATAACTTGCCGCTTATGGAACTTCTAGTTTTATGTATATACTTATTATGCATTTTATTTCATTTTATATAACGTTCAATGCTATATGATAGTATTGTTTCCATTCGGAATCAGATTTATTTGCCGAAAACTGCAATAGATCTGATTCTGTCTGCAGTATCATTTGCGTTTTCAATTACAGCTATTAATGATTGTACTCAAAACCAAAAGTTACTTATGACAAAGGTGCTTGATGTGCATCGTACGATAGGTATAACATTCTAATTGTACGTTTACTTTAATCTAATCGATATCTAGTTAAGGGGTATCTCATTTCTAATGCTGAGGTATAGTTTTGTCAACGTTATGCTTGCTTTTATATATGTATTCGTGTTGTTAAATAAGGTTGTATTTTATTTAGTTCTATATTGGGACTATAGGTTAAAGAAATATTTTGATACTATCTACAAAAGATATATCGAAACGAGAATAGTATGTAAAACATAAGAAATCTAAGAAATGTTCTCAAATCTTTGTCAAAAAACTGCTCTTTTTGTCCAAAAGTACAAAATCAGAACGTCCAAGTAGGTATGTTAGATAACAGGAAAATTTATCAAAAATAAGTCTTTTATTGTAAAATTCATGAGATTCAAAGTCATGTTAAACCAATCTCGAATGAATGCATGTGTGTTTATCTTAGGAATGAGTATAACATGCTCATGCAATATACATAGGTAAGTTCAAGGATAAATATTGCATTGTTTTCAGTGCTAGCCGATTGTACTTAGAGTATATGGCCTCAATAAGTCTCGTCATTGTTTAATTACTCATCTTCAGTGTATTAGCCTTACAGAAGTTGATGTTTTAGCCAGTGTTAGTAAGTCCATTGTTGAAATAATAATGGTGCATTGATTACCCAATACGTCTTCCTTCGTTCTGCCTACGCCTGGATTACACTTAAGTTCTTTGAAGCACCTATCCCTAAAAGAAGTAAAAAAGTCAATAGATTATGAGACATACGAGGTCATGGGTACGCTTCTGTATATAGTGTGGTTGTTATTGCTTTGTGATTTAATGAATCTAAAAAATACTTATTTCCATTTGGTACATAATATCTAAGAGAAACTGCTGCTTGAATGAGATAGTTGTCTAAAGGTTTAAATGGTTTAAATTAAAACTTTCCGCTTTTAGCATTAATATGTAATTGAATGTAATGCCTTTATAACTTTATACGCAATAGACAAGCGTTAATGAAAGTGCGTTCTTTCGTGTACTTTTTTTTGGCCTAAAGACTGGTTTGCCACTGTCTGGATAATAAGACGTAAGAATGAATACTTTGCAGTTAGTCGGCAGACTTTTGTTATTCCTCAATTCCCCAAGACAAAATATAACCATAAGTACTGATATACAAAACCACACTTCAAGAAGGACTCAATTAATATCACAATTGATTCGTTAAGTTGTTGTTTTTTAAATTATAAAATATATCGTATTATATCATCAAATGTTTTAGTTAAAATGTATTATCCAATCAAAACGAGACATCAAACATTATACCGTGTTAGGCACAAGTAGATAACAACCTTTGCAACACATAAGTCTTGTTTCAATAACATTGAAAGGAATCTAGATCGTAATGTTCAAACTAATGTATAATGATTTTCATATATTGGTATAAATGTTATGAATTATTGTTGAGGATTTTTAAAGTATAAAGAAACTAGATTACAGAATATATTTAAATTATTTCATTCTGAAATTAACAATATATTTAAATGGATATATTAAAAAAGAAAACAGTCTGTGTTGTTCGATTTTGTAAATATACTTGCATTTAAGTTGATATTCTATTAATAGAATTCTGTTAATATATAATGATACTTCATTGCTATCTTTGCAGTGGAAATATACTGATTAATATTGGTGCAATGGTATGCATACTGCTTAGAATATCGCAAATAAGAACATGGATAGGTCAGAAAAGCACACTTTTTTTAAACATATTACATGCAATACCAGTCATTGCTGTCTTAAACTATTAACGGCTTGCAGGGTTCGGGCTTGTTGGTAGGTTTACAATTCTTTTCGTGTAAAATGAGTTTACGTCCAAATGTTTGGTTCACTGATTATCATAATAATGACAGCTCAGACAACAACGTCCCGAGACTATAATGGTGCCGCAGACAAATTAATGTCAAAGCACAATATGGAAATAAAAACAAATAGTACGGTCATCCGTGTATGACTTTCAAGGTCAAGTCATAAGGTGTAGCTATTACAGAAAACAAGTACTTGATAAACAAGGGCATCATCGATGTCTGTCTAAGTTTTAAAGCTTCAAAGGGTATGAGAAACAAATAAAATATTTGTGTTTACCGTTCAACTTATGTTGTGTATTTTTTGCCCATATGTTATTTTCAATTTTGATTTAAACTATTGTTTTTATATTTGCTTCTGTTATTGTTGATTGTTTATTAAAGTGACTGACCTTGACAATTATTAGGTAACTATTTATTAAATATACATTTAATATAAACATTAAGCGACATTTAACATGTGATTTTACATTATAAGGTTATTGTGTTGGTGATTTTGTTGTTGTTGTTGTTTGTTTGTTTGCTACATATTAAATACTGCTACATTCACGTCACAGTTTTACATATAACGTATTTTTGTGCTTTAACACACTGTCATTTCTTTTGGCCTCATCACGATTTATATTGAAAATAGCTCATATCAATTTGCACATCTGAATAAAGTTCTGATACATAAATAATTACATTAAACCTTTGTCGTGCTTATCTACGTAAATTAATCTAAACGTTTCGAAATGATTATTAATTAAGTCTTTATTAAGTACTATAAACTATCATATTTTATCGACAATGTCGTGTTGCTTTGAATTAAATTACTATTTTTTTCTGTTTTATTGAAGCGACTCGATTCTGTAATTCAGAACATTACCAATTGCCACGGTGCACTAAATGTGCATAAAACAACAGTACAAATAACATCATAAATTTTAATAGATGTCAAGCTTCTAGATGCATTTATGTATACCCATACCATTACATATTCCAAGCATGATTGAATATTACACCATTTTAGCATCGCCGCATTCAGACATATCAGATTATAATATTTGATCGGCAATTCCACACGACTTTTGCTAATCTGATTTAACATACTACGACCTCACACCATGCACATTAATACCAGAAATACATCAGCAATATGTTCAACTTTTGTTATGTTAATATGTGTGTGCACGCGTGCGTGCGTGCCTGCGTGCGTGCGTGCGTGCGTGCGTGCGAGTGTGTGTGTGTGTGTGTGTGTGTGTGTGTGCGTGCGTGCGTGCTTGCGTGCGTGTGTGTGTGTGTGTGTGTGTGTGTGTATGTTTTGTTATGATTTCATGTTTATTTTCAGCATAAAATACAAAAATGGATAAAGCAATGTATTCAAAACTGGAACATAGTGTGTAATGGATTCGAGGGAAAAGTATTAAAGTATCATATTATAATAATTATATAAAAGTTAAAATCAGCACTTGTCAAAGCTATTTTATTATTTAGGTTACAAAACACTGAGGGGGCAAATTGTACAGAAAGCATCGGTCATTCAAGCACTCGTTTTATTTATGTGCCAATGATTTCGTAAATTTAAAATATATTTTTCTTCCTACGTATAATATGTTATTCGTCTGAGTTATTCAGCTGGAAAGTTGGTTTATGATAATTTTAATCAGTGGTATACACGAACTCGTGACTATTATAAACGTTGTGCAAACCTATGCTCATTCACCCTCAGTTCGAAACATAGACATTAACATCTGCATTAAATGGGTTATATGGCGTTTACTTTATGACTTTCAATGGACAGCATACTACTACATAAAATGATACTATATTTTGTATATATTATTCGTTTTCATAATTCGTGGCATATGGTAATGTTGATAAGTAGACTTATTTAACCTTCATCAAACATTGCTTCGTTGTAACAATTGCAGTTTCTTTGATTTAATATTTATTAGCACAAATTGTTACCAGACTTCAAAGTAAACACATGTATATATAGAATTTCTATATTGCGCATTATTTAAAAAAACATAGACAGAAGTAATCTCAGCTTGAACTTAAAAATTTATAGAAGGGATATTGTTTATTGGTATATTTTTGTTATTATTCTTAGACAGTACGCATAAATGCATTAACTTGTAAGCTGATTATCGAAGTTACTTATCATCACTTTCGTGTTATTAATTCTGTAATGTGTCACATTTTCCTGATAGAGCGCTGGTTGAAACTAAAACTGAAACTGGTTTATTTGATTAAATGTCTTTCTATGATCATACATATTCAATGGT
Source organism: Sinonovacula constricta (assembly GCA_007844125.1). Classification (NCBI taxonomy): domain Eukaryota; kingdom Metazoa; phylum Mollusca; class Bivalvia; order Cardiida; family Solecurtidae; genus Sinonovacula; species Sinonovacula constricta. Next base: position 35,879,306 of record CM017558.1, read on the forward strand.
GTTGTACAATTAATAATTGTTGGGGCTGAGGGTGGTTCACCCTTATATGCACTTCACTTATAATTTTCTTAAAATAGCGAAAAGTAATTTAAATAAATGGGTTTTTACATTTCCTTTTGAAAACACCAACGGATTATGAATCTTGGACCAACAGTGGAAAAACTCCTGTCACTGAATATTTTCCTTTTGCTAAAAAGACCGATATAAAATCCAGAAGAAGTAGTAATGTTCTCAGATACGACTAGGAACTTTTTTGACATGAGGTCAGTATAATATGCAGGTGCGTTTCCTACAAAGCAATTGTACATACAAGTCAGAATGTTAAATGATATTCCTGCCTTGATGAACAGCCAGTGCAATTTGTACTACTTAAACACCTGCTTAAAGCAATTAAATCTGGTACAGTTCAGTACAAGTTTTGCGCAAGTGTTTTTGTATTGGTTGCACTTTATTCAATTTAGCCTGAGCAATCCCATATAAAATTGCACTGAAATAGTCCAAATGAAAAATTATAAGGGAAAGGAGCAATCATCGCTGTTCTGCATTTTACTTTACATGTTCTTGAACGCTTAAAGACTCGCTTAAGTATGCCACCAGATGTCGAATAATGGATTGAGGCTTGCCTGCAAAGTCTATTTGTTTTGTGCTGCTTTTATTTAGCTCACTTTCATTGCCAAACTCAATTTTGGATGTGTCAATTTTTATATTTGTTCTCAGTTATTCATTTATTCATTGTGAATGCACATTGCTCTCATTTAAAAATTGCGTTGCTCTCAGCTATGGATAAAATATGCTGAAATAGTTTGTTTGCTTTGTGATCATCTGCAAACCATTATACTGTGGTAGATGGTGAAATTACGTCTTTGCAAGCAATTTCGAATTAAACGATAAGGTTCAAGCCAAATGAAGGTATACGTATGTTAACGTTTGCCAGACATGTCAGATCAATGCCGCCACCAGTACGACTTTTCTGCTTTGCTACACTTATCTTGATTCATTTTGGTTCATCGGCCGCAAAAGCTCAAGTGGTAGAAGGTCAGCTTGCGGATCGGAAGGTCGCGGGTTCAAACTCCGGCCGGGTCAAACAAAGACTTTAATGTTGGTAGTAGTGGCTTCCCTCCTATCGCTCGGGGCTAAGGGGACAGTATTACGCCTAACTCCTCGGTGTCAGTATAATAGACCGGCCGGGTTCAGTCCCTGGGCACATCATAAGTGACCCTGTGCTATAATGATAGAAATGTCGCTGCACTGTATCGGCAAAAATGCCGGAATATCCCACCACATTTCATTTTGGTTCAGGTTACCCGATTCAAATTAGTGCTGTTTGTCGTCTGAGTGCCAGGTTTCTGCTAGAAGCGCATAGTTTATCCATTTTTGCCCACAAACGGATCTTTGTTAACTACTGAACAAAAATTTAGTGTTTATTTTTCAATACAACAATTCATGCGGATGCATGTTTCGTTGAACTTACCATAGCAAATACTATGTAATCTTTTGCTTCTAATGCTCACAATTCAAAACGTTTTTGCTGCAATCGTTTGGGGAGTTTGTCGCAGCAATGGTTATCAGACTATTGTACCGCTGATAGGCAATCCAAGTTGGAATGAATAAGGGATCTTTTTAAACAGTAAACAATACATCTATTACGAATGCTGAATATCTGATTAGCAGAGAAATTGCGATTAAACGAATGAATATAGTTTAATGCAATAGTTAAATGTATCACAAAGATGACAATGTATATTGAAATATGTCAGATAGTAAAAAAATATTTGAACAGTAAATCTACTTATGCTGAATGCCTGTATATAAGGGAGTTGTGATCATACGAATAATTAAGTAGTTAAATGTAAGTGTCAAATGTAAAGTATCATCGACGAAGTAGACAAATTATAATTACAAAGTGTACAAAATAACTATCTATCGTGGTGAGACGATTATAATCCACAAACAAAGATTGCATAAAATAATTTAATGCTAAACAAATCATTCTGATATTTCAGCTTTGCTCGCAAATGTATTTAGATCTAACGTCCAAATACAATCGTTCAATATTGAAATGTTTGTTGTTGTTTTTTTTGTTGTTTTTTTTATTGAGTTAATCGTCCCATCAAAACTACTTCAGTTATCTGGAGACTGTGTCCCTTTAAGACATAATGCTGTCTTCATTGTTTAAAGCATGTCGTGAACATTAGGCATGATATCACATCCAGTCACATTATCATAACACCGGGCCAACCAGTCGTTGGACGTCCCTTATATTAGCTTGATTGTAAGCAAGGGAGCTATACCGCTACCATTTGTAAAGATTTTAATATGTGGCCCAGGACCCGTGACCTCCCATACCTGAAGCCGACGCTCTACCAATTGCTCTACCATGTCTGGTCCTATTGCATTTGTATCGATTTTATAGTCGAAGATTTCCGACTAGGATTAATGTTTTAAGAACAAGAGCAATATCTTTTTTCAGCAATTATCCCGCTTGATGTGAATATGTTTATCAATGAAGTGTTGTGCGGTAGTAAATTTAATTATTCAATCGTATCACAGCGTAAAACAATTTAAAATACGCTTTGCAAGCCTCTATTTACTGTAGGCATACATGTTTTTGTGATTTTTGGTGAGACTTCGCTTACATATTGTTACATTGAGAGCAGAATGCTACTTCTTTTGAGGATAACGCCAAGTACGATCGTCACATGTGCACAGGTGAATAAGATACGCCTTATTTCCTGCTTTTGAAAGACTGCCCCGGTGTGTCGCTAATCCAACGGATAGCACTGCTGATTATTGTAGCTGGTTTTGCTATTGCACGCCCGTGAATGTGAAATGATGAGTTGCCACTGGCGCAGTTATAGAGTATACGTTAAATTGAATCAGCTTAAAGTAATTCGGAAGATAAGTGATTACAATATAATGTCAAGTATTAGTCTGATATCGCGCCGCCAGTCTCAAAATGACTCCTATGAGCTGCTTAACTATTTGAGACATAGGCACCGTTTAGTATATATCTTAATTGATCACACGTCTAATATTCTAAAGTGTTGTAAACAAGTACCAACCGTCAAGATCACAGGATTCCATAATAGTAAAGATCGTATACAAGATGAGGCAGTTGTTTACTTAGTTTAATTAGGTCATTATGTTTTAAGATATACTCTTAGTAAGATATAATCTTAGAAATTAATTTGCTTTTAAAAGTAAAATCTTTTTCTGGATTTTTCATTCTAATCTGAGCTTTAAGCTGAGTTCCGATATGTGCTGTTGTTGTTTTTTAATAAAGTTGAATGGCCAAATCAACCTGCAGTTCCTCTAAAAATATAATAATTAATATATGCACTTAAAGTAAGTACTCAGTACAACATATCGTCTGATTTGACGAGCTGACCAATATATCCTACCTGGAAACTATGTAAAATGATTATAATTTTGTACACATTATGAAAGAAATCCTACATTAAGGAAATTGCAAATACAATGTATATACATTGTGTGAAATGAATCCATATTTAACTGAAATACAAACGTAAACTCCAATAACCACTCAAAGAAAGACGCAAACAAGTCACGAGCACGTTGACTACTGTGTTATTGACCCATTAACAATATTACCGCTACACTTGAATATAAGTATCTAATAGAAATGGCATATGTTACGAGATAGAAGCATTATGTTTTGAGATATGACGTCCATTGATACAGAAATTGAAGACAATTTAACGCAATTCCTTGCGAAGTGAACATGTACAGAGAGATTTTATGCACGTATTTGTGTTTGTTTTTATCCATAAATATTTCAGTATCCGATGTCAATGTTATGTATTATTTCTTTATGTTAAAACTGGTTATATCGAATTTAATAAAAGAAATTGTGTCTTTTTTTCTTTCAATTTATGCGTGTGTCTATTTTGGAGTGTAGAAATCATTTGGGTATTAATTGCAAGAATGTGTGGAGTTTCCACTTTTACAACTTGATTCGTAGTTAACGTCTTATCACATCAAATCACGATTCTTAGCAATACATGTTTACAAATATACAATAGAAAAATCAATATTATATATGCCAAACAATCATTTACCTATCGGCCAATAAATCATTAAATCAATAAATTCATCAATGAAATTAAAGATGAAATATATGCACACGAGTAAAGATCTAAGCCAATACAATAAGCATGTTCTACGGGAATATTCAAACTGACATCTGTAGAAAACAAATATCGTACTTTAATATTTTGTTTATGTAAATATCAATGTATCTGTATAAATATATCATTATTATTTGCACAAATATTACATTTATTTTATAGAAAAGAAAAATAAAATAAATAATGAAAATGTAACATAATATTTTGATCTTTCCCCATACAAGCCTGTCTAAATTAAAACCATTTTGAATCTCGTTATTTTGAAACAAAGCAACGCCAAAGCGTTGGAAGTGACGTATGGCGGCAGCGTCCTTAAAAGTGAAATATTGAAATAACGTCAATAACACGCGTCGCCGACGTGTGTTACGTCCGTTCAAATCATGGTTATTAAGACAATTAAATTTTGAAAAACTAATTACTATCAATATTATAGGTACGTAAAAACCAAACACCAATTTATGGTACAGGATATAATGAATTTAAAAATGGACCTGCAACACATTGGAAAGCGTAAGTATGTATTTTAAGATAATAATATCAGACTACCAAACTTACCCAACAGTTATTTGTTTACTATCGATAGAAAACATACTCATTAACTTCTACCAATAAATGAACGTTCAACAACCGTATGTCGAAATGAACAGTATGCACATCAACGTTATTGGAAACAAAACCAAAAAATGATTTAGTTAGAAGACAGCAATTAATACGTGTATGGAAATATAAATGCTACCATATAAAAAAAACTAGTCGGCGTTTAACAAACAAGCATTGTTGCTAGATTATAGCAATGGGTGTCATTTTTAAAAACTGCAAGGATCAGATAATCGATAACTAGGACAAAGGTTGTGCTTATATTTAATTCTTGTACATGTGAATTGTTCATTATCGATGTTTGACATTTCATGACCCTTTTACCATCTTAGCCCGCCTGCTCAGTTTTTGCAAACCAGCAAGATGCTAAATGACCTTTATACAACAGCCCTTACATTACCAACATAACACTAGATATAATAGCAAAATCAAAGCTCAATAGCTGTTTGCTAATACTGATGCAAATGATAACGGTGTCATTTATTATGCAAACAAGTAAGAAGTATTGGGCTAAAGAGTTGTATCTCTATTAAAAATCAGACAGTGTTTCGTGAGTATTACAACCAGGAAGAAGGTATTCGACATATAGGCGCCACATTTATTTTATTTACATAAGGCATCGAGCAGCATGGAATAAATTTTAAATTCTGTAACATTTACTTTTTCAATTGTTAACTGGCCATTTTGCTGCTAAGTTTGTGTTGATCCGTGAAAAAAATGAAATTTTATTCTGAGCACGGAGCTATCGATAGAAGTCTGCTTGCTGAGTCTATCCTATTTGGCTAGAATTAATACATTTGAGACCAAATTTTAATAATGAAATAGATAGATACTTTATTTCAAATATAATGAATAATAAAAATATTAACTTTATCGTAATATACCATGATGGCTAAACCAGTAGGCAATATATAATCATTATTTCCATTCTTAACGTCATAGCTTATATAGTTATTTCTGACAAATACCTTAACTAGAAGGTCAGTTATAATGCAGCGGTTTATTTGTTCTATATTATAGCAGTAATGTTTATCTGGCATTTTTTTCCAAATAGCTTATTGATGCAAGTTTTAATATTAAAAATTGGACATTCTAAGTGAATATAAAATAATATCGGAGAAGAAATTGAAAAAAAAAACATGTTACTAATAAAAACGAAAATAGTCTCACCGGCCTGAATGAATAAAAATTGGCATAATTGAAAGCAGTTTTACAATAAGATTTGTATATTCAAAGTGTATTTTGTATTTTAGTGGTATTATTATGGTTTTAGGCTAAACGTTTAATAAAACACCATGCTTTTGTGAATAAAATTCGCACTGACACTAAACAATCAATTTTTGATTACAGAAAAATAGCAAATACAAGTTGAATATCTTGTCAATTTTTATGTCTATATAATATTTTTTGTCCTCCAATTATTCTGCAATATCACTTTTTATTACCCATTTTATTATCCCTAGTCATATTATCCTGACACTGGAATATCCAGCTTAGGAAGACCTTTTTCAGGTTGAGCGTAATCAATTTCATAAAACCAACACCTCTTTGATATTTCAGATTGTGAATTTCTGGAACAAATACAAAATGACTTTCGTACGATTTGTTGTCGATAATTAAGTTTTAATAAAATTATAATACAATATTCAGTAAGCTTACAATAACAAAACTGTTGGCAATAGGACACCAATCCAGCATGAGCTAGTTTTTTATTTGTAAAAAACGCGTGATTTAACATGTATTGTATAAAAAAACTAAAATAAGCACGAAATAAAAGACGCTTCAAATATCACCCAATGCATTGTCATTGGGCCAATATGGCATAAGCAATTAACATACGTACATGGAAATATAAGTGTCATAATAATATGACAGATGTCAAAATATAGAGACAGTGTGCAAAGTAAGTATGGCGTTAATTGGTATTAAAAGTTTGGATAAACGTTTTGACATAGAGTTTGGACATATAGTTTGGAAATACTTGGAGCTTCTATATTAAATCTTTCTGTGTTGGAACTTACGTGGCCTTACTATATTCTACAGTAGTATAAATATTAAAGTGTTGAATTTGGAATTATATCATTTACATTCGTGTTTTGTTCTACCTTTGGATTATTTCAACTGTGCTTATCTACGAGGACATTCTTCCAATAACTCTTCAGGATTATTCGACGTTGGATCAAAAATTGGACTATTAAAGGGACACCTCCTAAAGGGACAAACTGTAAGCTAACATTCATTTTGCTTTCTGCAATTTTGTCTGATTTATTTCTTATTGTTTTATTACGCCATAGATGTAATTGTTTATTAAAATAAAACATTATTGTACTAGTTTGTTGTTGGCTTGTTCTTTCTGTTATACAATGTCGTCGTTTAGTAAACGTGTCATTTTATAATTAAATCTAACATAGCGACATCGGTCGTAACAATTGTCATAGGGCCAATATGACATATGCAATTAACATACGTACGTGGAAATATAATTGTCATAATAATATGACAGCTGTCAAAATATAGAGACAGTGTGCGAAGTAAGTATGGCGTTAATTGGTATTACCCGGGAGAAAATTCGACTCAGTTGTGTAAGACGTAACCAAATTCATGTCAAATAAATATCTGCTGTATATAATTTGATTTGATTTATCAAAACCCTGTATGAAAATATATTCCAAACGCCTTGCATTGCTTCCATCAAGTTACCCACTGTTTTGATAATTATAGCAAATTAAATTAGTTCATATTTTAATATTAAGCCGTAAAGTTTATATTAGGTTAGTTATACATGTTCTAGAAAGTCTAGTTTCTTCAATCATTGTGTTTGCATTCATTCATTTAATCATAAAGTAGTTAATCCTCTTTCAAAACTTCATGAAACAACATTAAATATAAGCATAATTGTATTAAGGTGCTTAAAACCTTTTCAATTTCAGAATGAAATTGATTTTAAGAAGCCAGTAACAAACATTTGAAATGTCCATAAAGATATTTGGGAATATTTGAAACTCAATAGGAACATTGTAAATTTGCCGGAAAATCCCATGTCAATGTGTGTTTCTTTTAATTACAAGACGGGGAATTTTTAAAATGAAAATTCCGATAAAGCGTTAAAACACATTACATTGTCGGATTTGAACCCTAGCCAATACCGCAAGAATAACATTAGACACGCTACGGTATTTATTTAAGCCAAAGACGAAACCGAGACATAACTTTTTCTTACTCACCTAAACACCGTGTTGATATCACAGTTCATTCGAAATTTGATGACATTTCATAATTGAATTATTCGGCAACCATTTTTCTATTTAAAAAGGAAAATTTTAATACCAAGGCAATGCGTCCTAAAGAAGTCCTAAAGAAAAAATGCCATTTAGCAAACAGAAAGAAAACAGAATGTTATTGCAACTTGTTAACGTAACGTCCCAAGAAATGTTCATTACTTAAACAATTAATAAACATGAAATCACGTGACCAGGTGAACTTAAATATGGTTATGTCAGATGCCAATTGACGTTTTCTATACACGCCACTGTTAGCTTAATGCCAATACAACTTTGGTGACGGCGTTACACGGAGAATTACCTAAGGACAGACCAAGTCAACAGACATAGCTAGCACTGTTCACATTTTTGACAATATTTTTCAGTCAAGAAAAACAGTGACTGGATTTAACTCCAACTTATCATCCACAAGCACCGTTTGTCACTAGCAAAGAAAATATGTTATTTGTATAGAACAAAATAATCCACAGAACGCGTACATGATCTCTTACCAATCTGTGAAAGAGGTGTATGTGTTGTTAAAAGTAATGTTGTATATTAGTTGGTGATTTAAAAGTGTAATTCATGAAGTTGTCCTACAAACCGATTGCGTTGCTGGTTATTTTAACCGTTGTAATAAGAAAGGAATCTGGATAACTTGCTATTCAAAAGAAATTACGATGCGGAATAAATATGTTTTTAAATATAGTTTCGGATAATTTTTTACAAATGTTAAATGCTGATTCCTACTTTATTAGATAAGCTATTATATAAAAAATCCATGGTAAAATCTCCTGGAAGTTGATTATTCATTTTCTCAAATAATGTTGATAATGAGTATGAATTCTATTTAGATTGAACTAATTCGGATATAAAAATACTATTATACCTTGTTAGTTATAGGACAATTGCTAGAGCTCTTTCTGAAGCATATCTGAAACTAAAAATTTAAAAAGATGAAAGTATACTATAAAATATTTTGGGATATTCTAGAACTACGTCTTAAACATACGCCTTATTTTGTAGTGTAAGTATCCTCTTAAGCTTGTGGTCTACCATCTTCAAATATAAATATCTGGAGTTTCACTTGGTAAATGTGTTTTAAATCTGAACATAACTTGCATTTATAATATGTATTATAATAAAATAAGACCCCGTCAATTTCTTTATAATGCTTATAAGGGTCCGTAATTCATAAGCTCTGTTATATAAAATTGGTGCTTAAAGCGAGTTGTTTCGTACCAGGCATAATTGTAACAAAATATCTACCTCTTTCTCTATTAAAATTATATGACGTCTGCCTAACCATGCACAAATAGACGCGACAATGTGGGCGTGGGTGGCAAACCATTTGATTGGATAGAAACGCATGTCAGTCAAATACCTGATGACGGATCATATCTGTCTACCAGACGTTGGTCAATGTAAGCTGTTCATTAGGTTATTATAAGTTCATTAAGTGGAAAATCTGTATTTTGTTAAATATTGTATTGTTAAATATAAACGTATACATGCATGTTTAAAAAATAGTGTGCTAAATGAAGTGCTTTTGTGCCTCGCTTAATTGTTTTAAGTACATTTTTATTCGAGGAGAAAATACTTGCTATACATCGTGTAGCATAAAACAGACGGCATGCAACGGTGTAAGGTTCATTAAATGTTTGGGAGAACATCGATGAAATGACGACTCTTTTCACATCCGTTTTAATGGATTTTGTTAAGAAACAGTATCTGCAACTAACGAATTATATAAATCTAAGGCTTGTATATAATAAAGCTGGTATGAATTAATCATTTAATTAGGTTAATTTGACAATAAAATAAAGTAATAATTTGTAAGGTTTAAACATAATTGACGGAAAACGGTAAAACAACTGTTGGAAATGTCTGTTTTACAACAATCGGATTTATTAAAGCAGTGCAGATGTATGGTTGACCTTATTAGCACAAAGAACAATTAAATTCTATTTGTGATAGGACTGGTAACCAATTGTGCTAGCTATGGGAGTCCCTTACAGTATAACACATTTAAATAATAAAATAAATAAAAATTAAATTAAAATAGATATTATTTAAGCGATAAATAGACAAATATTACAGTACTGAAAATCACGAAATTGACAATTTTCCCTTTTTTACTCCGTTTCGTTTTCATTTCAGTTGGAAGCGTTCGCCGCTCCGTTTCCATTTCGCTTCCGTTGCGTTTCTATTTCGTTTTGTTCGCTTCCAGCTCTGCATTTCAAACGCTTCCAGCGTTTCTATCGTTTCTTCCGTTTCTATCGTTTCTATCGTTTCAAGCGTTCCATTTCGCTCCGTTGCAATTTTGACTAAAAATTTCGTTTAATATATTTCTAAATGTAAAGTACTTCCGGTGTGTTTGCACAATGACGAAAGAAGTAAACATTCTAGGGAGAGACAAAAGTCTTCCATCACATATAAAGGAATCGGCAGTAGATTGTTTGCGACGAGGATATTCAGTGTCAGCCATCCGGAGAGAATTGCAAAACTACCCTAAAAAACCAGCGCCTGCACCTTCATTTTATAATCCTTAGAATTCAGGGAGTGAAGTATTGAGAAGATGCCTATATAAAGAGCATCAGGATTGAAGGAATGCCAATCGACGAAAATCCATACACATATCCGTTACAAAGAAGCACACAAGTCTATAAGTGAACATAAGGGTTACCGGTCACTTCGGTAAATGACCACTTCGGTAAATTAATCTTATGTAAGGATGAGTCCGGTCGTTTCGGTAAATAGATATACACCCTTGAGTGACCGGCACCCAAAAGAAGTGCATACCTGCTTCAGACGATATCTCTGTTATCCAGACACTGATCCTAAATAATCGAAAATAGTTCAAAAACACAATTGCAACTCTGTCACAATTTTGTTGTCCAAACACCGAATTACCGAAGATGGTCAAATAATACACAAATTTAAATTACAGCTCTCTAAACCGTGTAACTGTTTGATCCAAACATAGAACGAAATAAATATTGTGGTAATTTCGTACCACTTAAAAAGACCATCGAAGTTTTAATTGCTTAACGAGAAATGTCGCGTTGATTTTTTTGACTGGATATAAGTTATTTTAACGAATTTGTCAATATGGCGTTATTTTAACACATTAACCCAACTTTAACACCTTACCTGACCTACTTGTCTTGCCAGACGTCATATCCCGGAATAAACAAACCAGAAATAACTATCAAATATGATCCACACACATCCAGTATCCTAAAAAGTAACTTCTCTGTGACGTGTTAATCCGCACAAAAGCGCAATGGTGATTCGATCTTAGAATTCGGACGATGGCACACTCGATTTTTTTAAACTTTATAAAAACGTTATATTGTTGGCTTATTCGTAGTTTTCGTATACATATTAATGAGTTTAAAGAACATGTTCACGACAATAATTCTTATTTGGAATTTAATCAATGAAAAATGAAAGCCATTAACGCAGATTCTCTAACATTTGCCCCTGGGATAATTGCCCCCGGACGTTAGTTCCCCGCCCCTGTAAGTGCAGACCGGACGTTTGTCCCGCACCCCCACCCCCACTTCATTCAAATATAAAGGCCCAGCGTTTGCCCATCACCCCCACTAAAAAAATGAAAAGGCGAATGTTTGCTCCCCTCCGATATTTGTTATATGGTGGACTTCAGTTTTAACGTCTTGCTGACAGTAACGTGTAATATCCAAGAATTTAAGGAAAGTATTACTCACTACAGTCACATTTTCACCGTTAAATTGATTATCTCATATAAACATGAACACATGCTGTTTTGCGGAAAACAGGCACATACATAAAGTCTCATAAAACAAACAACTTTCTTAGAAAACAAGTGTGTGTTGTTGTTGTTTTTTCGATTTGCACACATTAGCGCCAATAAACGGCTGTTAACAACATTGTTAGCGTATTTATAACATGGTGTCGCTAATTACATCACTTTGATTTTAATTTCTCAATGTTGAAACAAATAAATGCGGTGTAAATCTTTTCTGGCGCGGAGGGCTCTGGCTAACACTGAAAAATCAAAGGAAATTCTCGGAAACAATCGCCGGTGACTATCATTTGAAGTCGCCGAAAAGATATATTTTTGTTTCAAATTGATCGACCCATTATTTCTTTCAATACTGTGTAACATGATATCGATCGATAATTGTCTTCAATCTGCCATTTAGAAGATAGAGTGGGTGTGGACGTTGGGTACTGTTGAGAGATTAAAAATGATAAGTACACGTAAACGGCGCGTGCTATGAAAAAATATGCAACGTTATTGACGATTTACCTTCGTGGCATAATGATAGGTTCTAAAGGAGTGAGAGTGGAGGGGGAAACTGTATTGTGTAGTAATAGTTCAGACTGCGCTTGCTTTTACTTATATAAATGTCCTAACAAACTTATTTAGTCCATTGAATGATCATATACATTTTTATAAAGGAATTATTTATATTCAAAGTATGGATTAACTATAAAAGAATATGCGAGCTATTGAAATAATACATTTGCAATAAACACGAGATGAAAATATACATAAGACTGTATTCCTTTATGTGTCTTATGATAACATTATTTACAAAAATAAACGACAAGTTATGTAGTATTTACTATAGGAAATCCCCAAATCCATGTTTCCTCTTCCTTACCGAAAAAAATGGGGTGGGGAAATGGTGCGCCATTGTGGATACTGCTAAATATAGCGTTAAGTCCTTTTATGAGCCAAAAAAGATATTGTAGACCTTAGTGTTTTGTCCTTTTTGTTGTCCTCGCGTAAGCCAACTCTTTAAAAGGTGAAGGTCATAAACCACACGACTGCCACATGATGACATTTTCAAACACAGCTGCATAGCTGTCTTCATTGCGTAAAGCATGTCGTGAACACCAGGCATGATATCACATCCAGTCACATTATCATGACACCGGGCCAACCAGTCGTTGGACGTCCCTTATATTTGCTTGATTGTAAGCAAGGGAGCTATACCGCTACCATTTGTAGAGATTTAAATATGTGGCCCAGGACCCGTGACCTCCAATACCTGAAGCCAACGCTCTACCAATTGCTCTACCATTTCCGGTCCTGTTGCATTTGTATCGACTTTATAGTCTAAGATTTCCGACTAGGATTAGTGTTTGAAGAACAAGAGCAATATCTTTTTTCAGCAATTAACCCGCTTGACGTGAATATACTTATCAATGAAGTGTTGTGCGGTAGTAAATTTAATTATTCAATCGTATCACAGCGTAAAACAATTTAAAATACGCTTTGCAAGCCTCTATTTACTGTAGGCACACATGTTTTTGTGATTTTTGGTGAGACTTCGCTTACATATTGTTACATTGAGAGCAGAATTCTACTCCTTTTGAGGATAACGCCAAGTACGATCGTCACCTGTGCACAGGTGAATAAGATACGCCTTATTTCCTGCTTTTGAAAGACTGCCCCGGTGTGTGTCGCTAATCCAACGCATAGCACTGCTGATGATTGTAGCTGGTTTTGCTATTGCACGCCCGTGAAAGGGAAATGATGAGTTGCCACTGGCGCAGTTATATAGTATACGTTAAATTGGATGAGCTTAAAGTAATTCGTAAGATGAGTGATTACAGTATAATGTCAAGCATTAGTCTGATATCGCGCCGCCAGTCTCAAAGATGACTCCTATGAGCGGCTTAACTATTTCATACATAGACACCGTTTAGTATATATTTTAATTGACCACATGTCTGATATTCTTAATTGTTGTAAACAAGTACCAACCGTTTAGATCACAGGATTCCATACCAGTGAAGATCGTATACAAGATTAGGCAGTTGTTCACTTAGTTCAATTCGGTCATTATGTTTTAAGATATACTCTTAATAAGATATAATCTTAGAAATTAATTTGCTATTAAAATTAAAATCTTTTTCTGGATTTTTCATTCTAATCTGAGCTCAAAGCTGAGTTCCGATATGTGCTGTTGTTGTTCTTTAATAAAGTTGAATGGCCAAATCAACCTGCAGTTACCCTAATAATATAATAATTAATATATGCACTTGAAGTAAGTACTCAGTACAACATATCGTCTGATTTGACGAGCTGACTATTATATCCTACCTGGAAACTATGTAAGATGATTTTAATTTTGTACACATTATGAAAGAAACCCTACATTAAGAAAATTGCAAATACAATGAACATACATTGTGTGAAATGAATTCATATTTAACTGAAATACAAACGTAAACTCCAATAACCACTCAAAGAAAGACGCAAGCAAGTCACGAGCACGTTGACTATTGTGTTATTGACCCATTAACGACATTACCGCTACACTTGAATATAAGTATCTTATAGAAATGGCATATGTCACGAGATAGAAGCATTATGTTTTGATATCTGACGTCCATTGATACAGCAATTGAAGATAATTTAACGCAATTCCTTGGGAAGTGAACATGTACAGAGAGATTTTATGCACGTTTTTGTGTTTGTTTTTATCCATAAATATTTCAGTATCCGATGTCAATGTTATGTACTATTTCTGTTTGGGAATATATTTGGTTACTTTATGTTAAAACTGGTTATATCGAATTTAATAAAATAAATTGTGTCTTTTTTTCTTTCAATTAATGCGTGTGTTTATTTTGGAGTGTAGAAATCATTTGGGTATTAATTGCAAGAATGTGTGGATTTTCCTCTTTTACAACTTTATTCGTAGTTAACGTCTTATCACATCAAATCACGATTCTTAGCAATACATGTTTACAAATATACAATAGAAAAATCAATATTATATATGCCAAACAATCATTTACCTATCGGCCAATAAATCATTAAATCAATAAATTCATCAATGAAATTAAAGATGAAATATATGCACACGAGTAAAGATCTAAGCCAATATAATAGGAATGTTCTACAAGAATATTCAAACTGACATCTGTAGAAAACAAATATCGTACTTTAATATTTTGTCTATGTAAATATCAATGTATCTGTATAAATATATCATTATTATTTGCACAGATATAACATTTATTTTTAAAAAAAATAAAAATAAAATAAATAATAAAAATATAACATAATATTTTGTTCTTTCCCCATACAAGCTTGTCTAAATTATAACCATTTTGAATCTCATTATTTTGAAACAAAGCAACGCCAAAGCGTTGGAAGTGACGTACGGCGGCAGCGTCCTTTAGAGTGAAATATTGAAATAACGTCAATAACACGCGTCGCCGACGTTTGTTACGTCCCTTCAAATCATGGTTTTAAAGACAATTAAATTTTGGAAAATTAATTACTATCAATATTATAGGTACGTAAAACCAAACACCAATTTATGGTACAGGATATAATAAATTTAAAAATGGACCTGCAACACATTGGAAAGCGTTAGTATGTAGTTTAAGATAATAATGTCAGATTACCAAAATTACCAAACAGTTATCTGTTTACAATCGATAGAAAACATACTCATTAACTTCTACCAATAAATGAACGTTCAACAACCGTATGTCGAAATAAACAGTATGTACATCAACGTTATTGGAAACAAAACAAAAATTGATTAAGTTAGAAGACAGCAATTAATACGTGTATGGAAATTTAAATTCTACCATACGGAAAAAAACTAGTCGGCGTTCAACAAAAAAGCAGTGTTACTAAATTGTAGCAAAGGGTGTCAATTTTAAATGAATTTAAAAACTACAAGGATCAGATAATCGATAACTAGGACAAAGGTTGTGCTCATGTTTAATTCTTGTACATGTGAATTGTTCATTATCGATGTTTGACATTTCATGACCCATTTACCGCTTTAGCCCGCCTGCTCAGTTTTTGCAAACCAGCAAGATGCTAAATGACCTTTATACAACAGCCCTTACATTACCAAAATAACGCTGGAAATAATAGCAAAATCAAAGCTCAATAGCTGTTTGCAAATACTGATGCAAATGATAACGGTGTCATTTAATATGCAAACAAGTACGAAGTATTGGGCTAAAGAGTTTCATCTCTATCAAAAATCAAACAGTGTTTCGTGAGTATTACAATCAGGAAGAAGGTATTCGACATATAGGCGCCACATTTATTTTATTTACATAAGGCATCGAGCAGCATGGAATAAATTTTACATTCTGTAACATTTTTCTTTCGTTAACTGGCCATTTTGCTGCTAAGTTTGAGTTGATCCTTGAAAAACATGAAATTTTATTCTGAGCACGGAGCTATCTATAGAAGTCTGCTTGCTGAGTCTATCCTATTTGGCTAGAATTAATACTTTTGAGACCAAAAGTTTAACAATGAAATAGATAGATAGATACTTTATTTCAAATATAATGAATAATGAAAATATTAACTTCATCATAATATACCAAAATGGCTAAACCAGTAGGCAATATATAATCATTATTTCCATTCTTAACGTCATAGCTTATATAGTTATTTCTGACAAATACCTTAACTAGAAGGTCAGTTATAATGCAGCGGTTTATTTATCCTATATTATAGCAGCAATGTATATATAGCATTTTTTTCCAAATAGCTTATTGATGCAAGTTTTAATATTTAAAATTGGACATTCTAAGTGAATATAAAATCATTTCGAAGAAGAAATTGAAGAAAAACAATAAAAAAATAAAAACGAAATTGCTCGTTAAAATAATTACACCCGCCTGAATGAATAAAAAATTGGCATAATTGAAAGCAATTTTTACAATAAGATTTGTATATTCAAAGTGTATTTTGTATTTTAATGGTATTATTATGGTTTTAGGCTAAACGTTTTATAAAACACCATGTTTTTTGTGAATAAAATTCGCTCTGAAACTAAACAATCAAATTTTGATTACAGAAAAATAGCTAATACAAGTTGAATATCTTGTCAATTTTTATGTCTATATAATATTTTTATTTTCCAATATCACTTTTTATTACCCATTTTATTATCCCTAGTCATATTATCCTGACACTGGAATATCAAGCTTAGGAAGACCTTTTTCAGGCTGAGCGTAATCAATTTCATAAAACCAACAACTCTTTGATACTTCAGATTGTGAATTTCTTGAACAAAAACAAGAAGACTTAAGTACGATTTGTTATCGACAATTTCAATAAAATTAGAATGCAATCTTCAGTAAGCTCTCAATAACAAAATGTCGGCAATAGGACACCGATCCAGCATGAACTATTTTTTTGTTTGTAAGAAAACGCGTGATTTAACATGTATTGTATAAAAAATTAAAATAAGCACGTAAGAAAAGACGCTTCAAATATCACCCAATGCATTGTCAAAGGGCCAATATGACATATGTAATTAACATACGTACGTGGAAATATAAGTGTCATAATAATATGACAGCTGTCAAAATATGCGAAGTAAGTATGGCGTTGATTGGTATTACCCTGGGAGAAAATTCGACTCAGCTGTGTAAGACATAGCCAAATTCATGTCAAATAAATATCTATTGTATATAATTTGATTTGATTTGTCAAAATCCTGTATATTATATATATATATTCCAAACGCCTTGCATTGCTTCCTTCAAGTTACCCACTGCTTTGATAATTATAGCATATTATATCAGTTCATATTTTAATATTAAGCCGTAAATGTTATACAAGGTATGTTATACATGTTCTCGACAGTCTAGTTTCTTCAATTATTGTGTTTGCATTAATTTATTTAATCATAAAGTAGTTTATCCTTGTTAAAAACTTCATGAAAAAAACATTAGAAATAAGCATAATTGTAATAAGGTGCTTGAAAACTTTTCAATTGCAGAATGAAATTGATTTTAAGAAGCCAGTAACAAACATTTGAAATGTCCACAAAGATATTTGGGAATATTTGAAACTCTATAGGAACATTGTAAATTTGCCGGAAAATCCCATGTCAATGTGTATTTCTTTTAATTACAAGACGGGGAATTAAAAGGAAAATTCCGATAAAGCGTTAAAATACATAACATCGTCTGATTTGAATCCAAGCCAATACCGCAAAAATACCATTAGACACGCTATGGTATTTATTTAAGCCAAAGACGAAACCGAGACATTACTTTTTCATGATCACCTAATCACTGTATTGATAGCACAGCTCATTCGAAATCTGATGACATTCCATTATTGAATTATTCGGCAATCATTTGTCTATTTAAAAGAGAAAATTTTAATACCAAGGCAATGCGTCCTAAAGACGAACAAATGTCATTTAGCAAACAGAAAGAAAACAGAATGTTATTGCAACTTGTTAACGTAACGTCCCAAGAAATGTTTATTATTTAAACAATTAACAAACATGAAATCACAGGACCAGGTGAACTTAAATACGGTTATGTCAGATGCCAATTGACGTTTTCTATACACGCCACTGTTAGCTTTATGCCAATACATCTTTGGTGACGGCGTTACACGGAGAATTATCTAAGGACAGACCAATTCAACAGACATAGCTAGCACTGTTCACATTTTTGACAATATTTTTCAGTCAAGATAAAAAGTGACTGGATTTAACTCCAACTTATCATCCACAAGCACCGTTTGTCACTAGCAAAGAAAATATGTTATTTGTATAGAACAAAATAATCCACAGAACACGCACACGATCTCTTACTAATCTGTGAAAGAAGTGTAAGTGTTGTTAAAAGTAATGTTGTGTATTAGTTGGTGATTTAAAAGTGTAATTCATGAAATTTTCCTACAAACAGATTGCGTTGCTGGTCATTTTAACCGTTGTAATAAGAAAGGTATCTGGATTACTTGCTATGTTGTCCTTTCTTCAAAAGAAATTAAGATGCGGAATAAATATGTTTTTAAATATAGTTTCGGATAATTTTTGAAAAATGTTAAATGCTGATTCCTACTTTATTAGATAAGCTATTATATGAAAAATCCATGGTAAATCTCCTGTAAGTTGATTATTCATTTTCTCAAATAATGTTGATAATGAGTGTGAATTCTATTTAGATTGAACTAAATCGGATATAAAAATAATATTATACGGTGTTAGTATTAGGACAATTGCCAAAGCTCTTTCTGAAGCATACCTGATAATAAAAATTTAAAAAGATGAAACTATACTATAAACTATTTTGGATATTCTAGAATTACGTTTTAAATATACGCCTTATTTTGTAGTGTAAGCATCCTCTTAAGCTTGTGGGCTACCATCTTCAAATATAACTATTTGGAGTTACACTTGGTAAATGTATTTTAAATCATAACTTGCATTTATAATATTTATTATAATAAAATAAAACTCCGTCAATTTCTTTATGATGCTCATTAAGGTCCGTAATTCTTAAGCTTTGTTATATAAAACTGGTGCCTAAAGCGAGTTGTTTTATACCTGGCATAATTGTAACGAAATATCTACCTCTTTCTCTATTAAGATTATATGACGTCTGCGTAACCTTGCACAAATAGACGCGACCATGTTAGGGTGGGTGGCAATCCATTTGATTGGATAGAAATGCATGTCAGTCAACGACCTGAGGGCGGATCATATCTGTCTGCCAGACGTTGGTCAATGTAAGCTGTTCATGAAGTTATTATAAGTTCATTAAGTGAAAAATCTGTATTTTGTTAAATATCGTTATGTTAAATATAAATGTATATAGCATGTTTAAAAATAGTGTGCTAAATGAAGTGCTTTTGTGCCTCGATTAATTGTTCTAAGTACATTTTCATTCGAGGAGAAAATACTTGCTATGCATCGTGTTACATAAAACAGACGGCATGCAACGGTGTAAGGTTTATTAAATGTTTGGGAGAACATCGATGAAATGACGACTCTTTTCACATCCGTTTGAGAAACTCGTCAGGAAGTGCGAGGTTAGAGCTCTGTAAAACCGGTTTAAGCACCTCAGTCGATCCATATTGCCGACTGACCGTTTCAAGGCGGTAACTGTCGGGTTTGCTCTTTTTCTTAAATGACTCATCACAAATTTGTTCTTACTTTTCGCTTGGCTTGCATGTGAAATACCTTTGTTCTGTGCCTTTTCGGAGTTTGGTATATGTCGCAATACTCATAGGACTTTGTTATATATTCTTATTCATGATCACAACAATGTTACTTGTGCAGTGTGGCGGTCGTATAAAATCTCCCCGTGCATGTAATCTATGTTGTCATTTAATTCATCCTATAAGGATTGTTACGTGTATTTTCTTTGATGACATTGAACTTTGGTTCTTCAATTCCATCGTCACATGAACAGAATGCTACAACCATTTATTCGTCTCTGGTCATGTTTGTTCATGATTCAGAAAGTTAATTTTATTTGTGGTCATCCATTTTTGTGTTGTTTTTCAAATCGAAATAATACCATATTCCTTTTCTGAACACTATGTGGACATTATTTTTCGATAACGTCACTACTATCGTCATAACGTTTACAAAATATCAGCGCATGGACATTTTGTTTTCAAATAGATCGCTTTTCTTTTCGTTGCTTGCATTTGAGAAACTCGTCAGGAAGTGCGAGGTTAGAGCTCTGTAAAACCGGTTTAAGCACCCCAGTCGGCCCATATTGCCGACTGACCGTTCCAAGGCGGTAACTGTCGGGTTTGCTCTTTTCCTTAAATGACTCATCACAAATGTGTTCTTACTTTTCGCTTGGCTTGCATGTGAAATACCTTTGTTCTGTGCCTTTTCGGAGTTTGGTATATGTTGCAATACTCATAGGACTTTGTCATATATTCTTATTAATAGATTTTGGGCGATTATGTTAGGAAACAGTATCTGCAACTTACGAATGCTATAAATCTAAGGTTTTGATATAACAAAGCTGGTATGAATTAATCATGTTTAGGTTTATTTGACGATAAAATAAAGTAATAGTTTGTCAGGTTTAAACATAATTGATTGAAAACGGTAAAACAACTGTTGGAAATGTCTGTTTTACAACAATCGGATTTATTAAAGCAGTGCAGATGTATGGTTGACCTTATTAACACAAGTAACAATTAAATTCTATTTGTGATAGGACTTGTAACCAATTGTGCTAGCTATGGGAGTCCCATACAGTATTTAACATTAAAATAATAAAAAAAAATATTCAACTATGACATAACTACGTACGTGCATGTAACATTGTGTCGAGTAATTACATGCAAAGAGAAAAAAAATGCCACCGAGGAAGGGTCCATCTTTCTGCAAAAGGAGGAATGGTAGCTTGATCAATCATAGTTTCAAAACGCTCTGGCCGCACATTTCATTAAAGTTGTTTCCTCAACGACAACCAATTCAATATATCCGTTTAGAGTTAAAAAAACATTAAGCTCATGCATCGGTCTTAAATGACTGAATAAAATATTTAAACAACATAACAAATTTACAATTTATTAAAGAAAACTCCAGAATATGCAGACAAGATAAAAGCCATGGCAATTAAACAGCTCCTAACGAGAAAACAGTTTAAAATAGCATAGCTCAAAGGAAAAGAAAACAAGTTAATGATTAAAATCAATTACGTCATTTAGAAACAATATGCAAGTTTCTTACAAAGAGGACATCAAACCGTTTCAGTGGCAAGTTAAATCTATTTTAAAATTATCAGTTATGGTCAGTTATCGTCTACATAAACTATTGCTTTACAATCTTATCTTTCCGTGTGATTGAATGTTCCTTTAAAAAGTTGACGCGCAGTGTACAATATAAAATTTTCTTTGGCACTATACTTAGAATACTTCTGAATAATTTGATAGATAATTCTGTTGTATTGTTGTTTCTTCAAATGTTTGTCTCAAATTAAGTTAATTATCTGCAGAACGCACATGGATGTGTGGTTGACACGTAATTACTCAGAAAATAACGGTTTGTCATCACATTAAATTTTTCATTGTGTTCATTTCTCTCCTTAAATGGAATGTAAAATATTAAAATGCGAGAAAATTATTTATATACTTCGTAACAGAATTTGTTGTCATATTCTCTTATTTTGTTGCAGTAAATGTGCTTTGAATCTTTAATTGTACCGTACTTTTGGAGAAGAAAAAACTTGTTTGCCGTTATTTCGATGTACTTAAAACGACATAATACAATATTAAACATATATTAAGGCGATAGAAAAACTTGAAATTGCAACTTCCAACTGGTAATTACAAGCCAGTGGAAAAATATTGAAGAAAATGGATGCAGATAATTTAAAAAACTGAGTTTAAACCTTATACACTTTTGGTGTGAGTGGCCTACTTAATGCAAAGAAAATCCTATCTAAATGTGAATGTCTCTAAGAAGATAATAGCAAGAGAGAAACTCAATATAATTGACAAGAGACATAAAATTGCATATTCAGTACAACAAGTTAACCATTAGGCATGCACTTTAGTAAATAAAAGACAAAGTCGGGACAGTAATCAATGTGAAATGTGATCACTCAGACACTTCTATATAACATGCACGTGGCAGTGCAATACAACTGTTTTGACATCATAATGTAAAGTGAAGAAAGTAATTTAATTACGATTGAATCTATACTATAATGTCATGTAGAGAACGCATTTCATATATCAAAAGTGACGTCTGGATTGCTTGAAGTTCCAAGTCGGAAACTGTTTTGTACTTTTATATTTAATGTCTCGACTCTATTTTCTTTTTGCTTTTACATTTGCCTGACATGTGAATATTTTTATCTTCTTCTTTTTTAAACAGTAATCTATATTGCAAGGCTGACCTTATCAGAAAAACATCTTCTTACTAGCTAGTATTTAAACAGACCATTAGTATGGCACTTGGTCAGTAGTATAAATTATGAGGCAGAGGAGTAGGAACACAAAAAGCTATTCTCTTATCCTGTTTCAAAATAATGTATAATAATTATAGTTTAAAAATCCAAATCGAAGTTCACTTTATAGAAATTTTAAACTTCCGGACAATTATCAGCATTTTCCAAAACCTCATTCCGTGTTCAATCGCATTGGAAAAAAACAAAAGTGCAAGAACTTCAGATAGCTCCGGAATTGAGAATCAGATTATATAAAATATTATCTTATTGTGCAATTCAATAAAGGGCTTAGCTTGCAGAAAACATGCAAATGATTAGCTTATAGTACTTCTTCACTGATAAGTATCTTCCATTTTGTTAAAATTATGATTCAAAAACTCAATAAAGGACTATCCTATTTATTAATACACAAGCAAGCATGTCAAGGAAAGAAAGGAAGGTGCTAGGTTAAGTTATTTGAATGGTGAATTAAGAAAAGATATACTTATTTGCGAGTTTTTATTCTAGATTGACTATTTATGGGGCTGCAGAATGTTATCACAAAGTTTAAACGCCTGAACGATGAAATGGTTCAGCATTTGAAAGCAAATTTAAAGTCTGCTACTTTGATTGCATGCAATGCAATCATTTCCTACTGCGAAGTTGACGTTACATATACCTGTCTAATATACGTATAAAAACGCACTGACACGAAAAAGGGAACATAAATCACACTTTTACTTATAAATTATTTAGTCGGTACTGACTTGATTTAATGCCACAAGTTCCAAACCAGTGCGTGTGATTAAACGAACTCACATTGAAAATGACAGAAACATTAATGCGCAAGAAGGCTATATTCACAGAATTGTCACGATATATCATTTATACATATCTTCCTAATTAGAATTTCCGCAATGATAACTCTTAAAATATCAATGTTCGTCTCCAATTAAATCCCCTATTTGTAGAACGCAGGTGGTTTTTATTAAATAGGGGGTCGTATATTTGAATTTTACACGTCATTAATGGGACAAAAAAAGTTATTGATTTATTTTTTAGTTTTACAGCATATTCGAGAGAAGTGGGCTGGTATTCATATTTCTTATTTAATTGTACTTATTTAAGGTTTTTTTTTCTTAAAAGAACAAACATTTTGTTTACAAATCAAAATATAGATATGAGTATAATAAAAATACAGATATTAGTATTTAAAAGTGACAGATCTCACTGATTTACATAAATCAATGGTATTCACCAAAAAAGAGGTGTCAAAAAGACTATCAAGCGGTTTTACATATCAAAAACGTATACACCTGATAAAATACATGTCTGAATACAACGTTGTTTCTTTAAAATCTTAATGAAAGTTGAAGGTCCGTTAATATACCTGGCAGTAATTTAGCATCTTTAGGTGTTTAATCAATTAATTATCATAAAGTACTTGGATGCCAGTATAAAATATGAAAGGAATGAGAAGTTAGGAAGTTATACAAATGTTTTAAAATTACTGTTGTAACACGTTTTACGATTTAGGGTCTTACTATATCTATAAGTATGGCCATGAATAAAAATCTTTTACTGGACATTGAGAGAATTGCATATTATACGGAATTTGCAGTAAAACGGATAAGAAAAATTATTTGTCTTTTTATGGAAATTATTGATTATTTGTGGTACGATACAAAGACATTTTATCGAAACCATCGTTTAGAAATTTTCTTACTGTGTTAAGCCTAAAACAAAAAGGTAACTTATCCTTGACAGAAGATGGAACTAATTTGTTCAAGTTCCATTTTTCATCAGTTTTATCATAATATTTCAGCTCTTGTTGTATAAACTAAATCATTGTGAATGTATGCGGTTCAATGTCTGGAGTTACCAATAAAGTAAGTATTAAATAGGAACAAATGCGAGTGCATTTCTTCCTGTTGTATTTCATTTTGCAATGTTGCTTACAATGAGGTAAAGAGTCAATAATATTACTTACACACATTTTTTTAAAAAAGATTTACTTCTTTCCTTAAAAGCAACTGCAGAAGATCTTGTACTTAAACATCTACATCTCAGAGACAATGTAATGTCATTATATAGAAAGTGCCAATTAACATTGCTTCCACAGGATCGTTGTTTGCATTAAAGTACATATCAAAAATCCATTGGAAACCAGTCCCGATTGCCATGCATTGCTGTTGTGTTCGATAGACATATTGTTGACTGTGCAATATCATTTATATCATACCTAACGAATATCTAGGAAGCACGTTATCCTTCCGTGTAAAAAGATAGACAACAACAAATAAAGTTTTATGCAAAATTTAACAGCATTTCTTAGTACTTCTCTTGATTATAAATTAAAGATTCCTTATTCAGATATCTGGGATCATGACAGATTTAATGTAAGGTTTCTCATATTTGTCAGGTCAAATGAGACTAGGGTTGTTAATGTTCAAAATAGATGCTTTCTTAGAAATGTTATATATTACTTTTTCGAAGTTTTGCTTTCTTAGACACAACAACATATGAAACTACTAATAGACGTTTTACAATGAAGGTCCTTGAAATTGCTGCTGAAACAAATGTGTGTCGTACAAGTTGTATAATCTCTATGTTTAAGTGACACCTGTGATAATTGATAAAATCAGCAAAAAGCAAGGACCATTACATCAAAACCAATATGAAAAAAGGAACGTGAAAATTTAATCCAATTTTGTTTCCTATCAATCGATCGGCCCCTTAAGCCGACTGACCTGACCTAGGCGGGAACTGGTTGGTGTGCTCTTTTTTAATGATTCATCGACCATCTTTTTTATCATTGACGTCCTGCGATTCTGGTGGAGGATGGAGGAAGATTCCGGACGAACCTCAGATTATAACCATCGATGCCCCGCCGTTAATTGAAAGACCATTCAACATTTCATTAGCACTGAGAGGGACTCATGCAGTAATAGCCTGAGCAGTCCACATGTAATTGTGTCAATGATAGATGTTAATTGGACTAAAAACTACGGCAGGCAGTTGTTTTACCTTATTCGTGATAGTTAAATGGGAAATGTATGTCTTTAAAAATATCCCCCAAAATTGTCAAAAATTTTAGAAGCCACTAGATTGATGAGACATTAATTTACTCAAGACAGAAATAAAACATGTTTGGTTTTGTAGAATTCGAATCCAGAAACTCTTGCATGAAGGTCTGGTGTTCTGTCTTGGCACGTGTTTTGTACATGTACTTATGTTATACATTGCGACCTGAACGATAGCTACATTCTGGTATCAAGCAATAATATAATTTGGAACGATTCAACAGGCGTTCTTCGATTTAAGTCGTGTTCAATGAGGGATCATTTTATTACTGTACTAGTTTTGTACCTTTGACATCATAAATTATTTAAACTGTAATACAAGTCTTTACTTTTTTATATAGAAGAAAGAACAAGTACGTTGTTGCTCCACAAAACTGATTTTTAAACAAAATTATTTAGTTATTTGCAAAGCCTCATTTCGTTTTAGAAACCGATATAAAATACACTCGCTTCTAGTAAAGTAACATATTTTATCTTACCATTTTTTTAAATTTTGCGATTTAAATTTAGGTGCGTAGGATTACGAGGCCGCGTGCTAAAAATTAAAGATTTGGTTGTTAACAAACACCGACCCATATTTGCACTTTAAGTATATGCATGCGTTTATATGTCACGTTTTTGTTTTGTGCTTTTGTATTGAGGTCGTTCTAAATCTGTAAAAGTGGAGCATATACTTTCCTGATGTACGTCGAATTTTTAATACATCATTATCATTATCAAAAATACTAAATAAGAAAGCAGCTTCATATATAACACATTAATATTTTTAAGTTTTGCCTATCAATAAGTTCTTTATGTAAGCCGATTATCTTGTTATAATACAGGAATATGTTGAGTGATATTCAAACATATTATAAATGTCGATTTTAAATGGAACAGATAGAATCTTCAATTAATAACAATAATATATACATGAATCTCGTTTATTTTTGGGCTAGTTCAATTTTCAGAAAAAAGAAATTCACGGATACACCAAAGCTTACTAGAATATATATCACCTTTATTGATATATATACGCTGATTCGTCATATTTAGGACGTATTAACCATTAATATATCATATAGTAAATTTATACAATTACCTGCAGCTACTGTCGCTACGCGCATGCGCGTGGCGTCTATAATGAATCGTTTCTGGACAAATCGTATTGATGGCGTCATGTTGTTTTATAAACAAATGATGTGCGGAGCTATCATGCATTGATTTTCGGATTTTATTCAACAGAATTAAATAAGATTGTAATTTAAAAGGTTGCTACATCATGATATGTCACGTGAAATTTTTAATGTGTTTGTACATGTATGACTTTTTTAAATTTATTTTGCATTTGTACTATGTGCAAGTCAAATGATAAATGTCTGTATTTGGACCTTTTCCCGCATTCAAAGGCATTTTGCTAATGCACATAATTTAAAGACATGAAAATTTGACGGCATTTTAAATATTTATTAACAACTAGGTTTTGCTGTTTCTATATTTTTGTTAGGCATAAATGTTCCATGATTGAACGGGAACTCGACGGCGACCTTCGATGCCTTGCATCAATGCTCTGTTGTACTATGTGTGTGATTATTGATTCAGACAATTGTAAGAACTTTTGAACTTGATATCAATGAAGCATTATATTATGTATCGACTTGAATTAGTTTATAAACCGTATTGCAACTTAAACATGTTTCTATAATAATATACATGTCTCAATAAATGTCATTTATAATCATGTCATATTTTGCATAATATTACGAATTATTGGGTCGAAGAGTTCTATCTTTATCATAAATCAGCTAATGTTTCTAAATGCTACAACCATGACGTCCTATTTAAACATTTAGGCGCCAGATTTCTTTTGTGAAAGTAACAAATACAACAATAGGAAATACAATGGCAATTCTGAAAAATGGAAAAGAATGCGAAGAAATGGTTGATATGATTACATTTTAATGTAAATATATGGGCTTATATGGCATCCTTGTTTAATAAATCCAAGCCAGTGTCAAGCGTACAATAAATCCTCATGAATTATGTTATAATCATGAAACGATTTCCTCTTTCTATTTGAAATATGCTAACAAATAAACTCAGGTTGAAATCTTTTAATGTCGGAATTAATTATAACAATGTTATTTGTATCTGTTTTAAGGCTTTAGTATTTCTACTTGTTTTATGGCTTAGAGTGCAGTCATTTGTCGACAGATATCCTGTCAAAGTGTTATGTCATCTTAAGGAGTACATATGTTTCTCAGCTTAGCCTCACAACGCGTGGGTTCGAGTCCCGTTAGTGGAGAAGGAGTAAATATGGGAGTGTTTTCCAGCGGACATGCGCCGGTGATTCTATCCGGATATTTGTCTGGGTCCTTCCTCCATTAAAACAGCTGGACATCTTTCCAGAAATCTACAAATACAATTTTTCACAATTGAAATAAGGTCTAATTGTCTTTTAATATAAATACATTGTGTTTCAAAGCCTGTAAGATCATTGATTCTGGCTTCTAACAAGGCGGTTTTCCACCCAAATAATCTTTTCTTTTTCCGCAAGCACAAAATATGCATTTATTGCTATTGCTTAATATGCTGGACGACCTGGTTATTCTCTCATTGAGGCTAATATTAATAAGTATTTACAAAGTCAATATATACTAATTATCTTTCGGAGATTTACCATAATAATGTCCCACTGGAATATTAATCTTAAAAGCTACCGATCATTGCGTAAGGGATTAATCATTGGGCGATACAATGTGATAGGTAAATAAGAAAAGGTCCTATCAAAATTTTCACAGATATTTAAATTTTATCTACCTGCAGACCAAGGCAGACAAGGTAAATGTAAATGTGACAAAAACACAGAGACGAGACATAACACACAAAAAGAAAAACCATCAGTTACCGCCTTGGAACGGTCAGTCGGCAAAAGGGCCAACTGGGGTGCTTAAACCTGGTTTGTGGAGCGCTCCAACCTCGCACTTCCTGAAGGTTTTTCTATCAAACAAACAGTGTAAATAAAAATATCCCGTCAAAGTGAAACAACTAACAGTAGGCACCTGCATCGGGAGTTAAAACAGATATAAAGAACTTATGTACATACATGATGCACTAGATCGATATTGTTCATTATATAATTGTGTCTGAATCTGAATAACAGGAGTATACCATTTAAACATTCAATATTTGTTTTCTTTTTTATACCTATTTCCGCGTTCGAACGACTTTTGATCTATTATAAATTAGATTGTTAAATGGTTTGTTTGTGTTAAACTATTTGATTAAGCCAATCGGCATAACGGACAGCTGGTAAGGTTGTAATGGTCATACAAGTGTACAAGCTTGAAATTAAATTAGTACTTATTTGTTTTTAATCGCATTCTCTTATCGGCCGGTTCCTAGCATTCTTTTGCCGATTACAGTATCTGGACAAAGACCCCATGGCCCAAGCACCTTCGGCGATAATTATCTATGTGGACCAAACACACACACAGATTTTCTACACAGAGAAAAAAAATGAGAGCTGGTCAAAATATCCCCCAAGATTTTTTTTCTAAATGGACAAAACAACAGCTTAGCAGTTTTCTAAGGTTTCTATTGCGAAAATATGCATCCATTGACAGAAGCAGTTAATAGGTCAATGCACATAAATTTTCTCCATGTGTGAATTGTGTTGTTTGAGTCGTAAATGTTAAAAAATACTTTAGTACCGACCATGAACGATGCATAGAATATATGTTATATATAAACATACTTTACCTTTGTGTTTCGCATGGGAGAGACATTATTGTCGTCGACTTTTAACTCCTTAATTAAGCTCAGTACCACGTGGATTGCCCGTTGGGTCTTTTGACGAGGTCTTCCAGGATTATGTTGTCAATATTATTTTTGCTGAGGTGATAATCATTATATCCAAAAGGATGGTTGCATGGCAATTTAGAAGTCGGTTATGGGACTTCAACGTTGTTACGAGTACCATGTAGTAGTGAACATGTGTCGTATAAATGTTTAACACCTAAACCTTTAATTAAAAAAGGCAGAAAACAATTAGTCTTCGCATGTGAAAATACGGTAACAAGAATATATTAATGTTTTTAATAAGCAAGAACAACTTAGCAAAAACTATTCCTCTGGTGAAATTACAGGAAGATGTGTTGCTATTAGGTATGGAATTGTTTTAACTACCTTTCAATGGCTAATGAGTTTAAGGCTTCAGTTTATAACAATGTTAATTCCAAGATGGGAAACTTTCAACCTTTTAAAGTTCTTTCAATTGCTAATGCTTTTAAGGCTTCATTTAAAAACAGACCAAACTCCAAGATATAAAACTGTTTAACCATCTGTCAACGGCTAATGATTAAAATGCTTCAGTTAATAAAGTACCACCGGACCTGGTAGCGCAATCGGTAGAGCGTCGGCTTCATGTACGGAAGGCCCCGGGTTCGATCTCGGGCCGCAACATACCAAAGTCATTAAAAATGGTAGTGGTGTAGCTCCCTTGCTAACGCTCAAGCAAATATAAGGGTAGTTCCACGACTGGTTGGCCCGGTGTCAGGATAATGTGACTGGGTGTGGTATCATGCCAGGTGTTCACGGCATGCTATACACAGTGAAGGCAGCACTTTATCTGCTTCAAGTGGACACCGTCTCCAGATAACTGAAATACTGTTGGTGGGACGATAAACCCAATAAACAATAATAAAGTACCTTATCCCAAGATGTGAAACTTTTTAACCACCTGTAAATGTCAAACGAATTTAAGGCTTCAGTCAATAGCGTACCTAATGCCAACCCTTTTAACTGTTATCGTGTTTAAATAACGTCCGCTATGACGTCGATATATATTTTATCAATGCTGATGATTTATAGATATATATCGTGCTGATTTATAGATTTGAAAAGAAAAAAAATTTAGAGTGATCTTTTCGCAATTTTTATTTTCTAACAATGTTGGTATTGTGCAAAATCGCTGTTACTTGGACAAAGGTATGAGTTTATGCAAAGATTATACCTTAATTCTCGAAAACAATGGAAATGTATTGTTAAATTCATTTGATAAAGGCAAACTGTCGTATTTCACCTTCAAAGTCATTGCTATCTGCAAAGGTCTTGCCAAATCCTGTTCACTGGTGTCCTAGATCTGTTTGAGAGTCAAGCATAAATCACTACTAGTAATTGCTAACAGGTTTTTCGTATCTTAGCCACGCTGCAGATATAGCTATTTTTTAACTTAGAAAACCACGTGACCACTTACTTTTGAGATGATGTTATATAGTCATCCTGGTATTCCGCTCTGACGTCGATATCAATTTTAGCACTATCGAGCTTTTATACAGCTGGAAAGAATACACATCCAGAGTAATTTTGTTTGCTTTTAGTTCTGTCTTCAGATTAAAAGATGATGAGGATCTCACTTGTCCCTTACAGCAGAACAGCAATTCAGTTATTTTTTAAAATTCTATTTATTAAGACTAAAGAATGGATTTGGTGGTTCGATATTTTCATATATATTCGATATAGGCAAGTCGTCGGTTACCACCTTTACGTAAGACTGCTTGAATTAAACTGATTAAATGAAATATTGTTACTCGTTAGGTTGTTCAAATAAAAAATTACGTAAAGAAGACTTCTACCTTAAATAAAATATTATATTTAATTTTACTTAATATAAAGTGCTGCTCTACGTGCATTTATTACAATAGGTTACCACTACTGAAAGGTTATGTCTGCAGTACTGCGTCATCTTATAAGTATTCCGTCTAGCAATTGTAAATTTGGAAGCATAAAGATAGGATAATGAAGTGCAGGAATAACTAATTAATGATACATTGCTGGCATCACAGCACTGGCAGTCAGGAAAAAACACATGATAAAGCTATGGTAAACATTAAGACAACGGCTATATAGGAAATATTTTACCATTATTTGTCTTCTCACGACAATAAATCTGTCTTGGCTAAGACATAAGCTGCAGATCATAACAGATTAACTGCAATGTTCCTATCTTCTTATATGATGTCAAGTTTATGACAAATTATGATTAAAAGATTTTCTAAATTAAGAAAAAATAAATATATTACGTTTTTTGAGCATTCAATTCACTTTCCCATTCTCAGACATCAAAACATGTGGATTTTTACATTGATGCATATATATAGCATTAGAATTAGTATAACAGGTAGTATAAGTGGAAGCAGTAGTATTATTGGTGACAGTTGAAATAATGAAATATTAGTAGAAGTAGTAGTAGTAATAGTAGTAGTGGTAATACTAGACGTAGTAGTAGTAATAGTAGTAGCAGTGGTAGTGGTAGCAGCAACAGCAGTAGTAGTCAAAGTAATAATAGTAATAGTCAACGAAGAAAAAATAGAAGTTGTAGTAGTAATCGTAGTAGAAATATTTCTATAACCATTATTATTATTATAAGTATTATTATTATTTTTATTATCATTATTATTATTATTATTATTATCAGCATCGTTATCATCATCATTCGTAACCTTTTTGTAAGATATGTATATAAGGTGATCATAATGTAAAGCAGTTAAAAGGGTGGCTGGCTTGTTTATATAAAAACTCGGTCGTGATGATTTATAAAATCCTTTCATGATTTGCCAACATTTTTCAGGCTTCTCAAGACAATAAATCAGTGGCATGTTTCTAAAATAAAAACACAGAAGAAACGCAATGAATCTAGTATATCATACGATGTCCATTTTTATGACAAATGTCTATTCTAATGGACATAAAGAGAAGCTATTTGTGATATGTCATTTTATTAGATTTATTTGACAATAAAATAAAGTAATAGTTTGTAAGGTTAAACATAATTGACTGAAAACGGTAAAACAACTGTTGGAAATGTCTGTTTTACAACAATCGAATTTATATAAGCAGTGCAGATGTATGGTTGACCTTATTAACACAAAGAACAATTAAATTCTGTTTGTGATAGGACTGGTTACCGATTGTATGGGAGTCCCATACAGCATTAAACATTAAAATAATAAAATAAATGAATACTAAATTAAAATAGATATTATTTAAGCGATATATAGACAAATATAACTAGGTCCTATGATAATTACCAAATATATTAAACAATGACATTACTACGTACGTGCATGTAAAATTGTGTCCAGTAATTAGATGCATAGAGAAAAAGCAACAGTTGCCACCGAGGAAGGGTCAATCTTTTGGCAATATGACGACTGGGAGCTTGATCAGTCATAGTTTCAAAGCGCTCTGACCGCACATTTTATTAAAGTTTTTTCCTCAACGACAACCAGTAAAATTCAATATTTCCCTTCAGAGTTAAAAAACATTAAGCACCTGCATCGGTCTTAAATGACTAATAAAATATTTAAACAACATAAAAAATTAACAATTCATTAAAGAAAACTGTAGTATATGCAGACAAGATACAAGCCATGGTAATTAATTAGTTCCTTAAGAGAGAACGGTTTGAACTGAAACAGATCAAAGGAAAAGAAAACTAGTTAATGACTAAAATCAATTACGTCATTTAGAAACATATACAAGTTTCTTACAAAAAGGAGATCAAAACGTTTTAGAGGCAAATATGTTTATTTAAGAATTATCAATTATGGTCAGTTGGCATCTATAAAAGCCCTACGTAAACTTTTGTTTTACATTCTTAACTTTCCGTGTGATTAAATATTCCTTAAAAAAAGTTGTCGCCCATTGTCCAATATAAAATTCTCTATACTTAGAATACTTCTTAATAATTTTATAAATAATTCTATTTTATTGCTGTTTCGTTTAAATTTTTGTCTCAAATTAAGTTATCCATCTGCAGAACGCACATGGATGTGTGGTTGACAAGTCATTACTCAGAAAATAACCGTTTGTCATCGTATTAAATTTTCATTGTGTTCATTTCTCACCTTAAATTGAATGTAAAATAATAAAAGCGAGATAATAATAAATATACTCGTAACATAATATGTTGTCAAATTCTCTTATGTAGTTGCAGTATATGGGCTTTGAATCTTTAATCGTAGCGTACTTTTAAGGAAGTAAAAACTAGATTGCCGTTATTTCGATCGACTTAAAACGACATAATACCATATTAAACATATATAAAGGCGATAAAAAAAACTATAAATTTGCCACATTCAGCTGTTTATCATAAGCCAATGTAAAATACTTAAGAAAATTGATGCAGATAGTTGAAAAACTGAGTTTTAACCTTATACACTTGTGGTATGAGTGTTCTACTTAATGCAAACAAAATTTCATTTTAATGTGAATGTCTCTAAGAAGATAATGGTAAGAGAGAAATCCAATATAGCTTGATAAGACGCATAAAATCGTACATTCATTAAAACAAGTTTACTAATTAGGCACGCACTTTGATAAATAAAAAGACAATGTCAAGACACTAATCAATGTGAAATATTATCACTCAGACACTTCTCTATTACATGCACGTGGCAGTGCAATACAATTGCTTTGATATCAAAATGTCAAGTGAAGAAAGTAACCTAATTACGATTAAATCTATAATATAATGCCATGTAGAGAACGTATTTCATATATCAAAAAGGACTTATGGATTGCTTGAAGTTCTAAGTCGGTAACTGTTTTGTTCATTTGCATTTAATACCTGGACTCAATATTTTCTTTTTGCTTTTATTTTTGACTGACATGTAAATATTTTTACCTTCTCCCTTTTTAAACATTACTTGCAATGCTGACCTTATTGGACAAACATTTATTTAAAAGCTTTTAATTTTAAGAGTACAGGAAAACCTCTCCACAGCAACATTTGGCGGAGGCACGAAAAAGTGTTGCTGCTGATAGGTGTTGCTGCTCAGAGGTTTTAATGAGACATGTGTTTTTAAATAGTTTTATACTTTAGGCAATCAGCATTTGCTTGTCTATTACAAAAACAATATCGTCAGTAACGAGTTCTGCCGCAGCCCAACTCAGTAGCGATAGACTGTGCTGACCTTCCTTGTTCTAACAACTTAATTGTAGTAACACTCTGCTCTAACGTAAGGTAAACCTTTTTATAAGACATTTCAAGACAAAATGATCAGGTATTCCAGTATTGAGTCATGCAAAGACTGATTTACCATTAAAAATCGAATTTATAGTCAGACATCCTAAAACAAAGACAGTTTGCATTTAGCACTTAACGTAAACATCTTTTTATGTAAGCAATCAATACAATGATATCTTTTAATCTTTCGATCAATTAAAGAAAACAAACCAACCCGTTAACATTATCAATAGTTGACAATTCTTTCACACGTTCCGCAATACCCTAGATCTACAACGGCATGTTTGTAGCATGCAGCTGGTTTCCCGTCCAACTGTAACTTGATTCCAATTAACACCTTCTCAACAGGGTACAAGCAGTGATCAGGCCGATCGCGTGACATTTTTTGTGTACGCGACAGACTGTTCTAAAAATAGCTGCACTGGTGTTGCTACGCAGAGGTTAAACGAGCCTCAGGGAAGAGATTTACACGGCCGCTTACCGCTTCGCGGAGGAGTTGCTGCTTAGAGATTAAAATGCGCTGAAAACTACTGGGGGAAATTTAACTGCCGCTGCTTAGAGGTAGCCGCTGCTTAGAGGTGCCGCTTTCGAGAGGTTTTACTGTATTTAGACATATCATTAGTATGACACTACGGACGGTGGTTTAAATTATGAGGCAGAATAGTAAGTACACACAGGAGGGCCATAATAGCCCTTAATCGCTCACCTGGTGACACAGGCTTTAGTAAGCTCAAATCTGGCATTAAGTAATTAAGAGTTATTTACTTTAGAACTCTTTGGTGAGGATTGGACCATTAGTGTGGCCACTGGGTTGATAATATTTTCTATAATTTTACCAAGTTACCTACTGAATCCAAATGACCCACTTCAAAACTTTTTAGATTTCATACTGGCAAACACTCTGGCCAAGTTTGTTGAAGATTTGACCCTTAATGTGGCCTCTAAGTTTCACAAGTTTTTTTTTCTAAGATGTTACCTAGTGATCTACTTTTTGACCCCACGTAACCCAATAACATACTCTTCTAAGATTTTATGCAGACACACATACTGACCAAGTTTGGTGAAGATTGGGCTATAAATGTGGTCTCTAGCGGGTTCACAACCTTTTTCTAAGATTTGACCTAGTGACCTATTTGTTGACTCCATGGGACCCAGTTATGAACTCATCCAAGATTTCATGAAGGCAAACATTCTGAGCAAGTTTGGTGCAGATTGGGTCATAATTGGGGCCTCTAGTGTGTTCACAAGCTTTTGCTAAGATTTGTCCTTGTGACCTACTTATTAATCCCATGTGATCCAGTTATGAACAGATTTCATGCAGACAAACATTCTGACCAAGCTTGATGAAGATTGGATAAAAACAGTGACCTCTAGCGTGTTCACAAGCTAAATATTGACAACGGACGACGGACGAAGCGGGAATCACAAAAGCTCCCTCGTTGTGCTCAGGTGAGCTAAAAACTATTCTCTTATCATGTTTCAAGAAAAAATATAGTTTAAATATCCAAATTCAAACTTCACTTTAATAGAAATTGTATTCTTTCGGGCAATCATCAGAATGAGTGGTTTATGTTCCAAAACCTCATTCTGTTTTCAATCGCATTTAGGAAACAAATGTGCAACACTTTAGACAGCTTCGGAAATTAAAACCAGATTATATGAAAGATTGTCTTGTTTGTGTAACTTAATAAAGGGCTTAGCATGCAGGCTACATAGTAAATGATAAGGTTAGAGTACTTCTTAACTGATTTTAATCGTCCATTTTGTTGAAAATTTATGTTTAAAAAATTCAATTAAGAACTTTCCTGTTTGTTATATACACAAGCAAGAATATGAAGAAAAAAGAAAATTGTAGGGTTAAGCTATTGTAATGTAAAATTAAGAAAATATATACTTATTTGCGAGTTTTATTCTGTGGAAACTTTAAGGGGCTAAAGAATGCTATCACAAATTTTAAACGTCTAAACGATCACATGGTTAAGCATTTGAAAGCAAATTTAAACTCTACTTTTGCATTTAAATGCAGACCTATGAGACTACGACATACAACAACGAGCACCTACATGGAATGCAAACATTTCCTAAGAAATGCGTTCACGTGCGAAGTTGACGTTACATATAATATACATGTAAAAACGCACTGACACGAAAAAAGGAACATAAATCACCCTTTTACTTAGAAATAAATTGGTTGGTACACACATAATTAAATGTCACATGTTCCAAACTAGTACGTGTGATTAAACGAACTCACATTAAAATTGACAGAAACATTAATGCGCAAGAAGGCACTATTCCCATAATTGCCACGATGTATCATTTATATATATCTTCCTTTTTAGAATTTCCGCAATGATAACTTTTAAAATATCAATTTATGTCTCCAATTAAATCCCCTATTCGTAAATACGCATATGGTTTTCATTAAACAGGGGGTCGTATATATAAATTTTAGACGTCATTAATGCGACAAAAATGTAATTGATGTTTTTTTTGAGTTTTATAGCATATTCGAGAGCAGTGGGCTGGTATTCGTTTTTTTTTATTATTATTCAATTGTACTAAGTTTTTTCTTAAAAGAACACACATTTTGTTCACAGATCAAAATATACATATTAGTATAATAAATATACAGATATAAGTATTAAAAGTGACTTACAAATCTCACTGATTTACATAAATCAATGGTATTCACCAAAAAGCGGCGTCTTCAAAGACTATCAAGCAGTTTTACATATGACAAAAAAACGTATACACCTGATACAATGCATGTCTGAATACAACGTATTTTTCTTGAAAACCTTAATGATAGTTCCATTAAAGGTCCGGAAAATATAATTTTGAATTTCGATGTAAAATCAAATAATCATCATAAAGTACTTGAATGCCGGTATAAAATATGAAAGGAATGGGAATTTAGGAAGTTCTACACTTGTTTTAAAATTACAGTTATACGATAACACTTTTTACGATTAAGGGTCTTACTATATCTATTAGTATGGCTATGGCTAAAGAATTCTTTTACTGGACAATAAGAGAATTGCATAAAATATGGGATTTTCAATTAAATGGATAGTTATGAAAACGTATTTGCCTTTTTTATATAAATAATTGATTATTTGTGGTACGATAGAAAGACATTTTATCGAATCCATCGTTTAGAAATTTACTTAATGTGTTTAGCCTAAAACAAAAAGGTAACTTATCCATGACAGAAGAATGGAACTAATTTTTTCCAGTTCCATTTTGTTTCAATTTTATATTGATATTTCAGCACTTGTTTGTATAATGTAAATCATTGTGAATTTATGTGTTTCAATGTCTGGAGTAACGAAAATAAGTAAGTAATAAATAGAAACAAATGCGTGTACATTACTTCCAGTTATATAACATTTTTGCAATGATACTTTAAATGAGGTAAAGAGTTAATAATATCACTTAAAAGCATTTTGTATAAAAATGTACTTCTTTACTGAAAACAAATTGCAGAAATCTTTACGTTAAACATCTACATCTCAGAGGCAATGCAGTTTCAGTATATAGAAAGTTTCGATTAACATTGCTTCCAAGGATCGTTGTTTGCATTAAAGTACTTATCAAAAAGCCGTTGGAAACCAGTTCCGATTGCCATGCATTGCTGTTCTGTTCGTTAAAAATATTGTTGACGTGCAATATCATGTATATCATACCTAACGAAAATCTAGAAACAGGTTACTTTCCCTGTAAAATGAGAGACAACAGCAAAGAAAGTAATATGCAAAAAAACAGCATTTCTTAGTCATCTCTTGATTATAAATTAAAGATTTCTTATGCATAAGTCTGGGATCATGACAGATTTAATGTAAGGTTTCTTATATTTTTCAGATTTCGGCAAATGAGACTAGGGTTCTTAATGTTCAAAATAGATGCTTTCTAAGAAATGTTATATATAAATTTCTCGAAGTTTCGCTTTCTTAGAAAAAACAACATATGAAATTACGAATAGACGTATTACAATGAAGGTACTTGAAATTCCTGCTGAAACAAATATGTGACTTACAAGTTTTTTTTAAAGTAACACCTGTGATAATTTATTAATCAGCAAAAGCAATTCCGATAAAATTACAAAGGCTGTTTCTGAAAGAATCAAGTAACAGTAGAATCATTTCATCAAAACCAATAAGAAAAAAGAACGTGACAATTTAATCCAATTTTGTTTTCCTATCAATCGATCGGCCCCTTTAGCCGACTGACCTTACTAAGGCGGGAACTGGTTGGTGTGCTCTTTTTGTGTAATGATTCATCACAGATTTGTTATTACTTTTGCATTTGGCTTGCATATAAATACCTTCGTCCTGTGCCTTTTCAATTTTTGAAATATGTTACAATGCCCATAGGACTTTGTCATATTTCCTTATAAATGAATGTTTTAAATCAAAAAATGTGTATTCTTTTTACAAATCCTAACAAAAAAATAATAAATGCTTACTCACAGTTACATTTAGTCAGAATATGATGGCCGTTGCATGTTTTAGGTTTTTCATAAAACAATAGTTGAGATGATTTCTGAAAACCACAATGATAGTTCATAATAAAGAAACTTGTCATTGTTATTTAAATCTTTAATTAACGTTTTTGTGTGTGTTTTGTAAAATAACTTGAATAACCATAAAAACATTAATGACCAAATTAAACATTTTAAGATCTTTGTTAAAGGTAGCGTATGGTTATATAAGCATACACTTATTTACATTGTTGGAAATATATTGCATGCGATGAGGAAGAAAAGAAATAAGCATAACATCGACCATCTTTGTCCGTCAATAGTGCCTGCAAACAGTATTCGAAGTTCTATGGTAATTCTTAAGCGAAAAAAACAATTGAACAAATGATTACATTTGTATAAAAGGGTTAGGTATGTTTGTAAACAACAAAAAATGTTATCAGTCTCTACTTTGATGAGTTTTAACTACGAGCAAAGCGATTTAGTAGGAGAACGTCACAAAACTGTTTGCGATACTTTTTCAAGCGTGCCTCCATTACAGTCGTCCTTTTTATAAATGTAGAAATTTAAAAAAAAACATAATTATTTTTCGCTCATGTACATTTGCATCATAACCATCAGGTTATTAGGTATATGGCAAATTCCGCTATGTTCAAGCGTTTAATACTACGTTTTATACATTCTTCAGGATCTCACCATTAAATAGCTACAATATGAATTAAATAAGTATCAACAATTGTATGTCCTTAAGTTGTATATTTGTGGGGTGGGGTTTAAATACGTTTTATGATCAGTGACGTCCAGCAGTGATTTTGGTGAAGGAATATTTCAGAGAAATGTCGGAGTATAACCATCGACGCACCGCCGTTAATTGAAAGACCATTCCACATTAAGTCCTTAGCACCTAACGGGACTCAGTGAGCAGTGATAGGCTGAGCAGTCCACATGTAATTGTTTCAATGATAGATGCTAATTGGACTAAAAGGTTCTTACTAAACTTAT
This sequence comes from Sinonovacula constricta, assembly GCA_007844125.1. Taxonomy (NCBI): domain Eukaryota; kingdom Metazoa; phylum Mollusca; class Bivalvia; order Cardiida; family Solecurtidae; genus Sinonovacula; species Sinonovacula constricta. The sequence goes on from CM017558.1 coordinate 35,919,583, forward strand.
TTATGTAAGTTTAATGGGAAAAGTGAGTCTTTAAACAATGCCCCAAAAAATTGTCAAAATATTTAAAAGCCATTAGATAGATGAAAGACATCAATATACTCAAAACAAAAATAAAACATGTTTGGTTTTGTAGAATTCGAATCCAAGAACTCTTGTATGGAGGTCTGGTGTTCTGTCTGTTTCACTGTGTCTTGGCACGTGTTTTGTACATGTACTTATATTATAAATTGCGACCTGCACGATAGCTACATTTTGGTATAATGCAATGTTATAATTTGGAACGATTCAACAGGTGTTCTTCGACTTAAGTCGTATTCAATGAGGGATCATTTTTATTGTTGTACTAGTTTTGGACCTTCCACATAATAAATTATTTAAAATAAAAAACAAGTCTTTAAATTTTCATATGGAAGAAAATACAAGTATGTTGTTGCTCCACATAACTGTTTTTAAACAAAATTATTTAGTTATTTGTAAATTTTCGGATTTTATTCAACAGAAGTAAATAAGATTGTAATTTAAAATGTTCTACATCATGACCTGTCACGTAAATTTTTTAATGTGTTTGTACATGTATGACTCTTTTAATTTATTTTGCATTTGTTACGACGATGTAATATGTGCAAGTCAAATTATAAATGTTTGTATTTGGACCTTTTCCTGCATTCAAAGGCATTTCGCTAATGCACATAAGTTTTAAGACATGAAAATTTGCACGGTATTTTAAATATTTAATAACAACGACGTTTTGCTGTTCCTATATTTTTGTTAGGCAAAAATGTTTCATGATTGAATAGGACCTCGACGGCGACCTTGATGCCTTGCATCAATGCTCTGTTGTACTAAGGGTGTGATAATTGATAGGTTCAGACAATTGTAAGAACTTTTGAACTTTATATCAATTAAGTATTATATTTTATATGGACTTGAATCGGCTTATAAACCGTATTGCAACTTAAACATGTTTCGTAAAAAATATACATGTCTCAATGAAAGTCATTTACTAATCATTTCATATTTTGCATAATATTACGTATTATTGGGTTGAAGAGTTCTATCTCTATCATAAATCAGCTATTGTTTGTAAATGCTACAACCATAACGTCCTCTTTAAACATTTAGGCGCCAGATTTCTTTTGTGAAAGTAAAAAATAAAACAATAGGAAATTCAATGGCAATTCTGAAAAATGGAAAAAAAATGCGAAGGAATGGTTGATATGATTACATTTTAATGTAAAAGTATGGGCTTATATGGCATCCTTGTTTTAATAAATCCATGTCATTGTCAAGCGTACATTTATCCCCATGAGTTATGTTCCCCGCATGAAATGAATTCCTCTTTCTATTGGAAATATGCTAACAAATAAACTCAGGTTGAAATTGTTTAATGTTGGAATTAATTATAACAATGTTATTTGTATCTGTTTTAAGGCTTTAGTATTTCTACTTGTTTTATGACTTATAGTGCAGTCATTTGTCGACAGATATCCTGTCAAAGTGTTATGTCATCTTAAGGAGCACATATGTTCCTCAGCTTAGCCTCACAACGCGTGGGTTCGAGTTCCGTTAGTGGAGAAGGAGTAAATATGGGAGTGTTTTCCAGCGGACATGCGCCGGTGATTCTATCCGGACATTTGTCTGGGTCCTTCCTCCAATAAAACAGCTAGACGTTTTTCCAGTGGTCATAATTTGTCGTTGAGATGTATTTAAACATCAGAACAAAATATCATGTGTGTATGTTTTTACAGTGTCTAGAGTGTAATAAAATCGTTCTTATAAATCAAACTACAATTCAAATCTACAAATGCAACTTTTCACAATGGAAATAAGGTCTAATTGTCGTTTAATATAAATACTTTTTTTTCAAAGCCTGTAAGATCATGGATTCTGGCTTCTAACCCAAATAACCTTTTGTTTTTCCGCAAGCACAAAATATTGCTATTGCTTAATATCCTATACGACCTAGTTATTCTCTCATTGGGGCTAATATTAATAAGTATTTACAAAGGCAATATATACTAATTATCTTTTGGAGCTTTACCATAATTATGTCCCACTGGAATATTAATCTTAAAAGCTACCGATCATTGCGTTAGGGATTAACCATTGGACGATACAATGTGAAAGGTGTCGCACTAGATCGATATTGTTCACTTTATAACTGAGTCTGAATCTGAATAACCGGAGTATACCATTAAAACATTCAATATTTGTTTTCTTTTCTATACCTATTTCCGCTTTCGAAAGAATATTGATCAATTATAAATTAGATTAACTATTAAGTGGTTTGTTTGTGTAAAACTATTTGATTATGCCAATCGGCATAACGCCAGCTAGTGAGATTGTACTAGTCATACAAGTGTATGTCTTTTCTATCTTTTGTTTGTTAAAAAGTGTCTTTACAATTATCAATAAAGGTATTATAACAAGCTTGAAATTAAATTAGTTTTTTTAATCGCATTCTCTTATCGTCCGGCTCCTAGCATTCTTTTGCCAATTACAGTATCTGGACAAAATACCCCACGGTGATTATTGTCTATGTGGACAAAACACACATACAGATGTTTCTACACTTAGAAAATATGAAAGCTGTCAATTTTTCAAAGGATTCCATTGAGAAAATATGCATCCATTGACAAAAGCAGTTAATAGGCCAATGCACATAAATTTTCTCCACGTGTGAATTGTGTTGTTTGAGTCGTAAATGTTAAAAAATACTTTAGTATCATATACGATGCATAGAATATATGTTATATATAAACACACTTGACCTTGTGGTTCGCATGAGAGAGATATTATTGTCGTCGACTTTTAAACTCCTTATTTAAGCTCAGTACCACGTGGATTCTCCGTTGGGGCGCGAACATCTTTTAACGAGGTTTTTCAGGATTATGATGTCAATATTATTTTTGCTGAGGTGATAATCATTATATCCAAAAGGATGGGTGTATGGCAATTTAGAAGTCGATTATGGGACTTAAACATTGCTACGAGTACCATGTAATAGTGAACATTTGTCGTATAAACGTTTAACACCTAAACCTTTATTTGAAAAAGGCAGAAGACAATAAGTCATTACATGTGAAAATACGGTAACCAGAATATATTATTGTTATTAATTAGCAACAACAACTTACCTCTGTTCCTCTGGTGATATTACATGAAGATATGTTGCTATTAGGTATGAAACCGTTTTAACTACCTTTCAATGGCTAATGAGTTTAAGGCTTCAGTTGATAACAATTCCAAGATTCGAAACTTTCAACCTTTTAAACACCTTTCAATTGCCAATTCCTTCAATGCTTCATTCAATAACATACCATACTCTAAGATATAAAACTGTTTAACCATCGGTCAACGGCTTATGATTTTAAGGCTTCAATTAATAAAGTACCTTATCACAAAATGTGAAACTATTTTAACCACCTGTAAGTGGCAAACAAATTTAAGGCTTCAGTCAATAACGTACCCAAAGCCAACCCTTTTAACTGTTATCGTGTTTAAATAACGTCCGCTATGTCGACAATATATTCTTTATCAATGCTGACGATTTATAGGTATATATTGTGCTGATTTATAGATTTATAAAGAAAAAACATTAAGAGTGATCTCTTCGCAATTTGTATTGTCTAACAATGTTGGTATTGTGCAAAATCGCCTTTACTTGGACACAGGTATGAGTTAATGCAAAAAGTATACCTAAATTCTCCAAAACAATGAAAATGTATTGTTAAATTCATTTGATATAGGCAAACTGTCGGATTTCACCTTCAAAGGTGGTATCTATCAGTTGGACCAAAATTTCTTTTCTCAAATAATCAAAGAAGTCATTGTTATCTGCAAAGGTCTTGCAAAATCCTGGTCACTGATGTCCTAGATCTGTTTGAGAGTCAAGCATAAATCACTACTAGTCATTGCTTAATAGGTATTTCCTATCTTAGCCACGCTGCAGATATAGCTATGTTTTACCTTAGAAAACCACTTGACCACTTACTTTTGAGATTATGTTATAATGCCATCCGAGTAATCCGCTCTGACGTCGATATCAATTTTAGCACTATCGAGCTTTTATACAGCTGGAAAGAATACACATCCAGAGTAATTTTGTTTGCTTTTAGTTCTGTCTTCAGATTAAAAGATAATGAGGATCTTACTTGTCCCTAACAGCAGAACGGCAATCCAGCTAATTTTCAAAATCCTATTTATTAAGACTAGTTTACCACTACTGAAAGGTTATGTCTGCAGTACTGCGTCATCTTTTAAGTATTGCGTCTAGCAATTGTAAATTTGGAAGCATAAAGATAGGATAATGAAGTGCAGGAATTACAAATAATGATACTTTGCTAGTATCACACCATTGGCAGTCAGGAAAAACAACTGATATATCTATGGTAAAATCCAAGACAACGGCTATATAGAGAATATTTCTACATTTTTTGTCTTCTCACGACAATAAAATCTGTCTTGGCTAAGACATAAGCTGCAGATCATAACAGATTAACTGCAATATTTCTATCCTCTAATATGATGTCTAATGTTATGACAAATTATGATTTAAGGATTTTCTAAATTAAGAGAAAAGAAACATATTACGTTTTTTTAGCATTCAATTCACTTTCCCATTCTGAGATATCAAAACATGTGGATTTACACATTGAGGCATATATAGCATTAGAATTAGTATAACAGGTAGTATTAGTGGAAGCAGTTGAAATGGTGAAAATAGTAGTAGAAGTAGTAGTAGTAATAGTAGTAGTAGTAGTGGTAGTTTTACAAGTAGTAGTAGTAATAGTAGTAGCAGTGGTAGTGGTAGCAGCAGCAGTAGTAGTAAAAGTAAAAATAGTAATAGTCAACGTAGTAGAAGTTGTAGAAGTAATCGTAGTAGAAAAATTTTTATAACCATTATTATTATTATTATTATTATTATTATTATTATTATTATTATTATTATTATTATTATCAGCATCGTCAACATCATCATTCGTAACCATGTTTGTAAGATATAAATATAAGGTAAATTATCATAATGTAAAATAGTTAAAAAGGTGGCTGGCTTGTGTATATAAAAACTCCTCTAAAAATGACATCTTCACGAGTCTAAGGTCGTGATGATTTATAAAATCCTTTCGTGATATGCCAACATTTTTCAGGCTTCTCAAGACAATAAATCAGTGGCATATTTTTAAAATAAAAACACAGATCATTTCAGAAGAAACGCAATGTTTCTAGTATATCATAGGATGTCCATTTTTATGACAAATGTCTATTCTAACGGACATAAATAGAAGCTTCTTGTGATATGTTATAATATACTGTCACTAAGTTACCAAAGACTGAATATATATTAAGCAATTTGAGCATAAAATTCTCTTTGTATAACAACATATAGAATTACACATTTATGTATATAAGGTAGTGGTGGTAGAAGTAGTTGTAGTAGTAGTAGTAGAAGAAGAATAGCAGTAGGGACAGTAGCAGCAGTAGTAGAAGTTTTAGAAGTAGTAGCAATAGTGGTAGTTGTAGCAGTTATGCAGTAGTAGCAGTTTAAATGCAATTACTATTAATATTATTATTATTATTACTATATTATTATTATTATTATTATTATTATTATTATTATTATTATTATTGTTGTTGTTGTTGTTGTTGTTGTTCTTCTTCTTCTTCTTCTTCTTCTTCTTCTTCTTCTTCTTCTTCTTCTTCTTCTTCTTCTTCTTCTTCTTCTTGTTATTCGTGTTGTTCTCGTTGTTCTAGTTGTCCTAGTTGTACTTGTTAACGTTGGCCTCTTTTTATTATTATTATTTTCCTCTGTATCTTACAACTCGTTCTTTCTTTCGTTTAACAACGACAATTACAGGAACAATTATTCCCTTTTTCATAATACAAATTACCTTTGATACCACTATCTTTTGTTAATATTGGGTACAAAGTTGTTGCAGGAAAATATTACTTTTCAATTACTTTTTAACTACTTAGAACGCCCCAGGCTGCAGGATGCATGCTATATGTATGCTGTTGAATGACTCCAAAATTGGTCAAAGTGCTTAATCACTATGACGATATTAATAATTATAATGTATACAAGGGAGATAAGTAAAGTTCTTTCATTTCGAAAAATGGAAATTTTCATCGTTGAACCAGGACATCAATTAATAATTTCAGTAAAGGAAAAAGCATTTCTTGAATAATCCATTCCTGCTATGTATTTTACAGTAAAATAAAGCTAAGTGAAACCAAATGTATTATAATGATATATATGTATATATATATATATATATATATATATATATATATATATATATATATATATATATATATATATATATATCTAGATATTATATAATTATATATATATATATATATATATATATATATATCTATATATATATATATATTATATACATATATATATCATATATATATCATTTATCTAGGCAGTACTGATAATAAAATTATTGTTATTTATTGATTAATGAAATGGAGTTATTTGGAACTAATAAAGATATTTCTTGTTCTGCCTCTCAGAGAATTTGTAAACTTAAATTACGAAAAGGTATCATGAAACGTGAAATCTGTAATATGCAAACTTAAGGTAAATATGCTATTTGGTAGTTGCGCATTTTAACGGAAACCTGAATAAAAGTGAATAAAGAGACGTTCTAATTTTCTGAAAGTAAGTAAACGACCGATATCTTTAATCCATCACTGCAGTCCCTTACAAGTTTTTATGTTGTTGTTATTCTTGTTGATATTTTGCAGTAAGATATAAAACTTAGCTAAAATGAAACAAGACATTCACAATTCATTGTTATGCTGCTTAATTTCAAAAGTTAAATCTCTCTGTGAATACAATTTCTTCCGAGTGAAGAAAAGAAGGTTCCGGAGACAGCACTTCTCTCTAAAGTGTAATTAGTATCGTCTTAAAACTTTAAAGTTACAAGGAACATATAATAAGACTCCGTTTCATTAGTTATGTTCCTCTTTTAGCCCAACAGATTGAGACAGGACACGTATGTATAGATGTTTAAAGTGACTAATTCTTCTCGTTTGTAAGTTGCTCGAATTAAGCGTTATTGGGTGTGTGTGGGCATGACATTTATATCAGCTCATATAATACATCAATATACAAAGATATTTAATAAAATAAAAGAAACTGGCTCTAATGTAGCGTTCGATTGATATTACCTCCTGAATAAATAAAACTAGTTATTGACTGATAAGTGTTCGACAAATATGACAAATTGAGAGGTGAATGCAATCACATTTAAGGTATTTAAAATTTTTGTTATCGGTCTGGCATCGTGGCATGATTGTGAATGAACTAGATGAATTGTAATGTGGATCTATCCGCTGGACACAGCCCCTGGCTGCCGTGACTTGAGGGATTAATGTAGTCATAGGTATGAGAATATTCTGCTGACCAATAAAATTGCAGTAAGCCGTAAGAGTCAGGTGTGTCTTATTTGTATGACTTCTAACTTGTATGACTTCTACCTGTATGACAGTCATATATGCAGCATTCATACTTAATAGTTTATGATCCATCTTACTGCAACTTTTAGTACTGAGTTTTACAATTTTCATACTAAACATATGATCAAAATGTACGGAAGTAACAAAGAAGGTTGTTTACTTAAATTGATATAAGGAAAACCCAATGTTTCAATAAAAGTCATTTATAATCATGTCATATTTTGCATAATATTACGAAATATTGGGTCGAAGAATTACATCTCTATCATAAATCAGCTATTGTTTGCAAATGCTACAACCATGACGTCCTTTTTCGACATTTCGGCGCCAGATTTCTTTTGTGAAAGTAACAAATACAACAATAGGAAATGGGAAAGAATGCGAAGGAATGGTTGATATGATAACATTTTAATGTAAATATATGGGCTTATATGGCATCCTTGTTTAATAAATCCAAGCCAGTGTCAAGCGTACAATAATCCCCATGAATTATGTTCCCCGCATGAAATGAATTCCTCTTTCTATTTGAATAACGCTAACAAATAAACTCAGGGTGAAATTGTTTGATGTCGGAATGAATTGTAAAAATGATGTTTGTATCTGTTTTAAGGCTTTTAGAGTGTTTCTACTTGTTTTCTGACTTATAGTGCAGTCATTTGTCGACAATCATTCTGTCAAAGTGTTATGTCATTTTAAGGAGTTCATTTTTTCCTCTGACTGCTTAGCCTCCTAACGCGTGGGTTCAAGTCACGTTAGTGGAGAAGGGGTCGATATTGGATTTTTTCCAGCGGACCTGGACCGGTGATTCTATTCGGACATTCGTATGAGGTCTTCCTCAATTTAAAATGCTGGACGTCTTTCCTGTCGTCATAATTGGTCGCTGCGATGTATTTCAAAAACAAAACAAAAATATTAGGTGTATCTTATTTACAGTGTCTAGAATGAAATCAAAGCGTTCCTATAGATCAAAACAACAATTCAAATCTACAAATGCAACTTTTCACAATGGAAAAAAAAAGTTTTATTGTCATTTTATAAAAATATGTCTTATATCAAAGCTGTGTGAACACTATGCCTACGCTCTGTGAAGCAAAAGAAGTCCAGAAATATGTCTACAAGCACACAAGTTCGTTGTTGGACATATTCTGTGGTTGCACAATATATACATAGTGTTCAATATTACTGTTAGATACAATCAAATATATACTGTTAAAGCTAGTCAAGAAAAGAGGATAGCACATCAGGAGGATTGTTATCTATTGCGTTTCATCTGGTTAGTATGACATTTGCAGTTACTATTACGAATGGATGTAAGTATTCAATTGTCATGTAGTCATGTTGTCATGTCCTCTTTGCTGAACCAATGGATTTCAGACTTCAAGACATACTCATAATTAGTGTAGCTGGATTCCTGGGGTCCTTTGATATGGCCAATGGAGTCGATAAGTATTTACAGAATCTATATATACTAATTATCTTTAGGGACTCTAACATAATAATGTCCCACTGGAATGTTAATCTAAAGCGCTACTGATCATTGCGTAAGGAAACCATTAGACGATACAATGTGATAAATGTCCCAATAGACCGATATGATCCGCTATATTATTATCAGTTCTCTGCGTTGCGTAGTATTGCACAGGACGTATGTTAGCACGGGTGGCGTGGTTTTAATCAGTTCTACACTACACTTTGATGGTGACACATCGTTTTCGCCTTTTTTAAAACGAAATATTTCATCACGGTTGCCAGCATAGATTCAGAAGTAAACGAGTTAATCGACAGGAAGATTAGGAAGGTTGTAAAGGAGAACAACAAAGAATTACTCAGCAGAATTGGAAGCATGATTTCTCAGATAAGTTCAAAACCTTCGAATACTTTACAATGACGTGCATATGTTTTAAAGGAAAATCCACGAGGAACAGTTTATGTTAAACGCACGGGTTTTGGACAGCATTGCATCTGTCACCAAAGCGTTACAACAAAATGATTTGTCGTCTGCTAGCAAAGCGGTTATACAAGGTATTTACACTTAATATTTTCCAATTCAAGTACTGTAGTAATGTAGCGAGAAACACGTGTCAGTAGCGTATCGACGGGTTTTGCTTAAGGTGTAAGATAGGGCTCTGCATATTAGCTTACATTACACATTTTACAATATGTGATTGGCGAAGAAATGTAAGTAATAAAATTTATTAAATATTTTCAGCCAGAGACATGTTGAAATACCGCCGGAAACTGGTCTTGTTGGCGGATTCTTCAGAGCTCGACTGGCGCGTGGTGTCCGAATATGAGACGAACCCCATCGCCACTGACAATGACGATAAGAAACGTATCTTCGAGGCGAAAGCCCGTGCTACCGGGAAGGCAAAAGCAGACAAGCAGAAGAAGGGTTGGCAGTACATGCGTCCAGCAGTTCCTGCAGCGTCTGCATCAAACCAAGCACATACACCTCCGGCGACACGGCGACCGGGGCTCTGTTTCCGTTGCGAAAAAGCGGGTCATTGGAAGGCCGACTGTCTGCAAATTAGCGTCAGCAGCAGCCATCATTATTAACAAAAAAGTACTATATCATCGGTCTCGGAAACGACAGTCAGTGATTCTAATGTTGCAATGGGTATTGGCAATCCTCAGACTTGCGGTCGTGAAAAACACGCCGTTCGTTGTCAGTGACATGTCTGATACGACTTTTCATTCACGTAATAGTAACGTGGGTTAAAGTAAACCAAATGTGTTGTCACCAGTTGGGCGCTTGACAACCCGTTTAAAGAAGTGGACGGATGTCAATAGAGACAAATAAATTATTGATGTTGTCAGTAACGGGTATAAATTACTATTCAAAGTACGGCCAGATTCCGTACAACTTCGAAATAATACGTCAGCAAGAGACAATCCAAGTTTCGTTAAGCGTATTAAGCGTCGTATCTGATAGGCCGCACATAGTAAACCCACTTACATTAGCGTATAATACGAGCTGTAATCCAAGGCTAGTTTTGGATATTGTAGACACATTAACAATTGTTTACATTTATTCAGAATTAAGTTTGAAGACATCAAAATTACAGAATGTTTATTTAAGCCTGGTTCTTATGTTTTTTGATTTGAAAGGGCATATCATTTTATAGATATATTTGAAGAACATCGTGCGTTCTGATGATTCTATTGGGAGAACAAATACTATGTGTATAACTATTTGCCATTTGGTATTGCTACAGCCGGTCATATTTTCACGAAATGTTTGCGTGTAATCGTTAAGTACTTGAGGTCGCTGGGTCACACAATTATAATGTTACTTGATGATGGCCTTGGTGGGCACGTACATGCCGGGAAAGCATTGAAAACAAGTAGTTTCATACGGCAGTCAATTTGTTATTTTGGTTTTCTGCTAGCTGAAGAGAAGTGCAATTGGGTTCCATCCAAAGTCGGGACTTGGCTTGACCATATTTTAGATTATGAATCAAACAAGTTGTTTATTACTGCAGAAAGATTGGACAGGCTTGAGTCAGTTTTAGACTCTGTAGTATAACAGATACGCTGCGATAAGTTCAACGTGATAAACGTCCGTTGTTTAGCCGGCGTGGTCGGCCAAATAAATTCCTTGCAAAGCGTTGTAGGCATTTGCTTGAATAGGCACTTTCACAAATGGATAGATAGTGGTGTGAGTTGGAACGCTTTTGTCAAGTTTAGCGACGGGGCTGTTAAAGAATTGTTTTTGGCGAAAACTTGCAAGACTGCTGAACGACAATGGAAAGGAATTAGGTGTAAGTCGTTATGTGAGAGTTATCATATCGACAGATGCTAGCGCCTTCGGATACGGTCGTTTCGCGAATGATCACGATAGGACAAGCACATCCGGTCCGAGAAGCCTTCCAGTAGATCAGATACACATTATTTCAGGTAGTTTTTGTGTTGCCCGTAGCAATGATTTTATATGTAGTTCGATTCCCGGAAGCGAATTGGTGCCCGCGTCGGACACGCGGTACAAAAGCGGAAGTGCTGTTTTTAGACAGAAGCTCAAGACACAGACTGCGTAGAGTACTGATATCTACCGTTTCTTTGTTAGCAAGTTCTCGTGTAAGGGCATTAACAGATAATAGAAATGTCACTTTTATCGTTCAGTGTCGGGGCAACATTGATGAGTTACACAATCTTTGCTTATACATCCATGACATTTGTATTGCTAATAATATCATCCTCATTCCCGAATGGATTCCTAGAAATAAAAAAAAATGTACATGCTGACTATTTAAGCAGGTGTTTAGATTCAGACGTTTGGTCTATCAGCGATAAGATATTCGATAGATTAGGTCTTACATGTGGACCATTTACGGTCGACAGGTTTGCTACACACTATAATAAGCAAATGCGTTAGATATAAGCTCAAAATGGTGGGTTCCAGGAACGGAAGCTATAGACAGTTTTACTCAGAATTGGTACATTAGAAAATAATTGGTAAGTACCACCTCCAAACCGCATTGCGGAATGTGTACACAAATTGTGCTAAGATTAATGTGTTGGTTGTCCCACGATGGGAGTCGGCACCATAGCTGGCCCATGATTGTTAATGCATGACGGGCATTTCAAGCATTTTATACATGATGTATATGTTTTGACATCCGTAGGTGCTGCTATGTCCAGGGAAAGGTAACAACGGAATGTTCACAAGAGAACCTCTCAGTTTCAGGTTGATCGCTCTTAGATGCCAGCGGACAGTGAGAAGGGAGGCGTTTTGAAAAGATTGTTCGATACATAGTTACTGATTCATGTTACATTCACTTTCTGTGTGTTTGCAGATGTTGGTCTGAGAGATTCGTTGAAGAGAAAATTCGACGACGCAGGGGTGTCGGTCGGTAATAGCTGATCACGTAATTTACGTAACTGCGCATTTACTAAGCAGCAGGTCAGACAATACCGTTAATAAGTATCATCATCAAGTGAAAGCATTTACAGACTTTTGTGAGATTAAAGGATTCGATTTCCAGCAAGCTCAAGCTATACATGTGGCAATGTATCTATCAACGATGATTGACTGTAAGAAGTAGGCAAGTGTTATTTCTGCCGCTTTTTATGCATAAAATGGTATCACAGCATTAATGATTACGCAGACCCTACGGAGAACACTTAAGTAAAATCAATGCTCGAGTGTGCCAACTGTTTGAATTCGAAACCCACCACGAAGAAAGACAGAATTACTTCAGAGCATTATTGATTTATTTATGTGATAAGTGTGTTGGGTCCACGGACGTGATCGTGGTGAGAGACCTTTCAATGATATTGCTTTCATATGCCGGACTTTTACGTTTTGACGAGCTGAGTGATTTGTGTTGTGCTGACGTCCGTTTTAATAGTGACCATATCGTTATTTATTTAAAAAAAAGCAAAACAGACATTTACCGGGGAGGTAAAGACGTGGTAATTGCAAAAGGAAACACTTCCGCCTGTTAAGTGACTATGCTTTGACGTTATATGAACACCGCTGATTTAAATACCATTTCGGACATGTTTGTATTTAGACCCGCTTGCAGGTCGGGAAATAAATGTTTTCTCTTAAGAAAAAAACAAGAAATTGAGTAATACTAGAGCTAGGGAATGTATGGTAAGTAAATTACACATGGTTGCTCCATCTTTACGGTTAGGTACTCATAGTTTACGAGCTAGTGGTGCTACGGCCGCGGCTAATGCCGAAGGCGCGTCCGAAAGATGCCTAAAGAGGCATGGTCGGTGGAAGTCCAAAGATGGATACATATTTGAGTCGTTAGATTTTTATTACTAGACAGCTTGAACTGTTTATTTATTTATTTATTTATTTATTTATTTATTTATTTATTTATTCATTTATTTATTTATTTATTTTGGTTTTACGGCACACCTACACTTCACAGGTCATACGGCGCCGAATACAAAGTTAAATGTGAATAAAGCGTAATCAGGTTAAAACCAAACTACGCATGTAAAATATAGAAAAATATAAAAACTATCAGGTAAAAAAATAAATTATAATTGAAAACAGGTCAACACATAAAACGGTTTAGCTTGAACTGTAGTACATATAGATTCATGTTTTCGAATTTGATTGCCTCTTCTAAAATTTGAATTTATTCTATCGCAAGTCTTGCCCAACGCAAAACGGTGTTTGTAAATTGTGAGTAGTTGCGTTAAGACTTATCAGTTCTGTGCGTTACGTAGTTTAGCACAGAACGTATGAGTGAACATTTCGAATCACATAGGGGCCGAATGTGTGTCACGTGACCGGTGGTCACTGGAGCTGTGACACACAGTTTTTCAGGCCATCAAATTCGACATGGTTACACTGTTGCACGTAATTTTCCATAACATTGAAAGTTTATTAAATCGATATTTATAGTATACACCGATGTATTGTTTGCAGTATACCAATAGGTCAACTTAGTTAAGCTGCAATGTCAGAGTTTGATATATACACTGTTATTACTTCCACAAAAATTAGTTTCAGTATACTAGAGATACACGTATACGGAATGGTTTTTTTTTACATTCCATATTGGAGGGGGGGTGGGGATATTTACCTCTGGTTTTTAACCTAGCCTGCCGCACCTAAGCAGTTCATTGAGAACTTAATAACTGTAGAACCATTATGTTGTTAGTGAACGTTTGCTTTCTGCATATTGCTCACATGTTTAATTTACAAGGTGCACCTTCTATATTTGTAAACCTTATGTATGTGTAATAAACGATCGCAAGTCTTGCCAAACGCAAAACGGTGTTTGTAATTTGTGTGTAGTTGCGTTAAGACTTGAATCTGAATATATATAACAGGAGAATATCATTTAAAACATTCAACAATTCATTTTCTTTTCTTTTCTATACCTATTTCCGTGTTCGAAAAAGTATTGATCAATTATAAATTAGATTTACTGTTAAGTGGTTTGTTTGTGTAAAACTATTTGATTATGCCAATCGGCATAACAGCCAGCTAGTAAGATTGTACTAGTCATACAAGTGCATATCTTGTCTATCTTTTGTTAAAGAGTATCTTTACATTTATCCATAAAGTAATTTAAAACAAGCTTGAAATTAAATTCGTTCTTGTTTGTTTTTTTAATCTCAATTCTCTTATCCAGCATTATTTTTCTTTGCCGTTTACAGTATCCGGACAAAAGACCCCACGGCAGAAACACCACCGGCATTTTTGCCTATGTGGGCAAAACACACACACACACACACACACAGGAGATATTTTTTAGATGGACAAAACACACGCAGAGAAAAAATTAAAGCTGGACTGTTTTTGAAAAAAAATATTCTTAAAATGTGCTTAATAACTGTGACCATATTTTTAGTTCCTTGACTAAAGCTTAGTCTCTCATACTAATACAGTCTAACTTGTACTAGCGGTCACGTGTTAAGAGCGGCCATTTTGGTGTAGGCGGTCACTTCAATTCCCCCCGAGCAATTTCTTCTTTAATTTTCTTGTAATAAGCGGTCGTTTGTGTTCTGCGGCCAGCGGTCACCTTCAAACGAAATAATCCTTCCTTAATTGACCCCCAATCAACGGCCAATCAGCAGTCTTATGGACGTGTGAACGCTAATCCCCTTCACCCCACCCACTACACAGTGACAAAGGCGTACTCTGCCTAACTACCTAGTAATTGGCAGCTTGATATGATGAGCGTAGGGATATTGTTGTACCAGTTAAGTAGCGGTGTACTTTAATTACCTTTACTAATGTCAATCTGTGTCCAGTTTGCATAATCACATGTAATTTTCACCAGAGAGTTATCACGTGACAACTCTACTTCCGCTTTTGTGTTTAAGTACAAATATTCAGGTGCCGACATTACTCGTTAAGGTTTAAAAGCGTATTGCCGTATCGGCGGCCTTTTTAAATTGTTTTAGTTAAGAGAAATTAAAACTGTTGCCAAAACAAACTGTTATTTAATTGTCTTATCTTTAATGTTGAACTGTATAAATATGGAACATTTAGAACTCGTCAGCATTATCAGTAAGATATCCATCATGTTTAAACGGACGTGCCTGACGCTAGAAGATCGACTTAAGGTTGTCAAGCTTCTGGATGCTGGCAAAAGTTCTTTTTAATATACACCTTTTTATGTACACCTAAATCAATCTTTTTAATAAAAAACATGCACATGTAGTTTAAAATTTAAAAATAACATGTAGGAGTACTTAATTAATAAAGAACTTAATTTAGAGATTGCATTTCTTGTAGTCTCCAAAAGGATGTTTTGTATTAAGCAGCTAACTTGTCTTAAGCAGCCAATTTCCGTCAATCCCCTGGGTGGCTGCTTAATACAAGTTTGACTGTATACAATTAGAAAACATTGCTGCAAATCGTTTTTCATACGTTTTATATGTATATTTGGTACAACATATGAATTTATAAATATGAAGCTTTCGGAAGAAAAAAGCAGTTAAATTGCAAAATATGCATTCATTGACAGAAGCAGTTAATTGGTCAATGCAAATAACATTTTCTCACGTGTAAACTATGGGGTTTGAGCCATAAATGTAAAAAGATATTTAGTACGGACCCTGAATGATGCAAAATATCTGCATATACATTTTACTGTTATGAATCTTGCGGATCTTGTTATGTGTTTCTACTGATCACAGTTAATTTTACAACGATTCATTTATTTTAGGGAGTCTGTACATTTTTAAATCAGAGTAGGAGCAGAAAAAAAAGATATTTTGACTCAGAAATTAATGAAAATGAGATTTTTCGCTTATAATTTTATGAGCAATTTATAATTTTATAGTTTTCCTTATGTGGTTACTGAATGTGTTTCTCGTTTGTTTGATTAATATTAGTCCCCTACCAGAGTTCACACCGGAGGGGACTATAGGTTTACCCTCCGTCCGTCAGTCGTCAGTCTGTCTGTCTGTCCGCTAAAAATCTGGATCCTTTGCAAACTTAAAAACTATTAAAGCTAGGCGCATGAAACTTGGTATGTTAATAGGTAGCAATGTGTACAATATGCACGCGCAACATTTGGGTTGCTACCTTGAAGGTCAAGGTCACAGCATGACCTTGAAGCAAAATCGTGTCCGGCAAATAACTTGGTTATTTGAAGTTTGATTTTACAACTACTTCACATAAATGATCACCATATTGAGGTGACGTGTCGCGAGCATCATTTGGGTCGATACCTTGAAGGTCAATGTCACAGCATGACCTTGCAGCAAAATCGTGTCCAGCCCATAACATTGTTATTTGAAGTCAGTTTGTACAACTGTTTTACAGAATTGATCATCATTTTGAGACTGACGTGTCGCGCACAACATTTGGGTCGCTACCTTGAAGGTCAAGGTCACGGCATGGCCTTGCAGCAAAATCGTGAAGTTTTGGAAAGCGCATAATTAAAGAACTTTTTGAGGGACCGGTAGGGGACTACTGTATTGCCCGCAATACTATCAAATGCTTGTTTTCTTTGAATATTTAAACTCGATGATAACTTAAAAGCAAAGGTTATCATGTGATAAAAAACAATATATAACTCATCTTATTCGTAAAGCGTCGTGACCTTGACTGTAATCAGTAGAAACACACAACAAGGTCGTTATAGCCATGCAGGAAGTTGATTGCAATGATAATTTACATACATATAAAATAAAGCTGTTGGACAAACTGTTCCTAACTCAGACCATATATTAAACAAATTTCAATAAATTAATAGTCTTATCAATTGTTATTATTGGTTCTTTGATTTATATACATTTGATGAATCATTCACAAGGACCTGAATTTTAAAGTTATATATAAACAAACTTTACTTTGTGGCTCCCATGGGACAGGTATTATAGTCGTCGACTTTTAAACTCTAATTAAAGCTCATTACAACGTGGATTCCCCAATGGGGCGCGAACATCTTGTGAGGAGATCTTCCAGGAATACGTTGCAAACATTATGTTTTGCTGAGATGATAATCATTATATCCAAAAGGATGGTTGCATGACAATATAGAAGTCCGTCATGGGACTTCGCCCTTGTTGCGAACACCATGTAGTAGTGAACAGTTGTATTTTAAATAAAATCACAGTTAATTCTAGTCATATATATCGTCACGTTACTGAACAATGAACGTTCTCATAAAATTTGTGTTTGGAAACTTTTATATAATATTTTACAATTTTCATAAGTTGCCTGTTTGTAGTAATCAGATGAAGGTTGTTGATAAAATAGTTTATAATCACACTTAACCGCATTTGTAAAAGGAAGAAGACAATTGGTCTTTGCATGTGAAAATGCGCTAACACCAGAATATATTATTGTTATTTATAAGCAAGAGCGTCTTAGCAATAAATGTTATTCTCTTATATACATATAGGTAGCTGAGTTGCTGTTAGGTATGAAACCGTTCAAACTACCTTTCAATGGCTGATGATTTTAGGGCTTCAGGTGATAACGTACCATACTTCAAGATATAAAACTGTTGTAACTACCTGTCAATAGCTTCTGATTTTAGGGCTTCAGTTGATAACGTACCATACTTTAAGATATAAAACTGTTTTAACTACCTGCCAATAGTTACTGATTTTAAGGCTTCAGTTGATAACGTACCATACTTCAAGATATAAAACTGTTTTAACTTGCTGCCAATAGCTACTACTTTAAGGCTTCAATTAATAACGTACCATACTTCAAGATATAAAACTGTTTTAACTACCTGTCAGTAGCTATTAATTGGTAATCCCAACATGTGACAGTTTTAACCTTATAAACACATTTCAATTGCTAATGATTGTAAGGCTTCAAGTGGCAACATACCCAAGATGTGAAACTTTTAACCATTTAAACACATTTCAATTGCTAATGATTTTAAGGCCGCGCTTAATAACGTACGATCCTTCAAGATATGAAACTGTCTTAACCAGTTGTCAATTGCTAATGATCTTTAGGCTTTAAGTGATAGCATACCCAAGATGTGAAACTTTTAACCTTATAAACACCTTTCAAATGCTAATGATTTTAAGGCTTCACTTAATAACGTACCCGATCCCAAAATATTAAACTGTTTTAACTACCTGGCAATCGCAAATGAGTTTAAGGTTTCGGTCTATAACGTACGCAATCCCAACCCTATTAACTGTTATCGTGTTTACATAGTACAGCAAAGACATTGGAAGGTAACAAATATAATTTACTAAAATTACAAAAGCACATTGATTGAGTGTACCAGTTAACTATGTTTGAAGTGCGTGAACTTTAAATACGTGCGTAGCAAATATATAACTTAAGAGGCATCTGCAGATGTTTGAAAATAGTTAGTACGTAAAGAAACAGTTGTTTATTTTTGGTGCTTGATTATATGCTTCAAAAGTGTATAAATTTTAACATGCATTTAAAATTTGTGAATCATTTGATACTTTTATTCCATTTTATTTTAACGTGTTTTTTTACTATTTCAATTGAAGAAGACTGTGAACAGGTTTTACATAAGATGGAACGTCTCGTATGTCTTTTTATGTTTATCGTTTGTCCTAATTTTAAATGCAGTTTTATACACTTATTAGGACAATAATTTTCTTGTAGAAAGTATACAAACAATTGAAAGTGTTCTGATTATTAAGCAATATTTAAGAATGTTAGACTATCACAATGTCGAAAAAATAAGCAATATGATATTCGAAACTAGACACTAAATGGCTTCTATAAATATTTGTTACATCTAAGGAACAAACACATTTCATATTCATTCATATAACAGTCAATATAAGCATTTATCATGCGATTATATGTAAACCTCTGTACAATTACTATTTAAATGTGTTCTATTGTTAAAACGCCAAGAATCTAGCCTTTAATATAATAATACATATAAGATTTTTTTCAGTTTCGCAAATTGATTTCAGTCGTCCTGCGCCATTACTCTTGCATGTATTAAAGGTGGTATTCGAGAGTGTGTTTGGACAAAAAAAAATCGGAAAATCGAAACTTACTAAATATGCCTTTGTTACCTGAAAAGGCCCTGGACAATGTTTATTGATGCATTAGATTTGTGTGAATAGTGACGTATAAATCACCACTCGTCATTGCAAACAGTCATTTTCTATCTGAGTCACGATGCAGAGATAGATGTATTTCGAACTAAGGAAATTAAGTGACAACTTACTTTTGAGATCACGTTATATCGTTATCAGAGTAGTCCGCTCTGACGTCGATATATATTTATATCAGGTGATACAGTAATAACTATCGTGTTTATTTATTTAGATTTAGAAAGAAATTACTTTTAGAGTTATCTTTTCGCAATTTGTACTGTCTAACAATATATGCAGTATTCGAAATCGCCTTTACTTAGACAAAGGTATGACTTTATGCAGAAATTATACCTAAATTCTCAAAAACAATGGGAAAAGTATTGTTACGTGCTTTTGTTATGGGCAAACTATCATATGCCCCCTTCAAATACAATTAAGTGAAACCGAAATTTGAAAATCTAAATCAATTGTATTGTATTTAAATCCTACCTGCCGGTAGGGGACTTCTCCGAATTCTCCGGCTTCCGCTACCTGTAGCGGGGTAAGAACCCTCCAAAGGTAGCTGACCTGTTTGCCGTGGGTGGCAACCCTGTATCTCTGTGACAAGGGGGTCCTGGTGGTTGAGGCCTTTGTTTGCTTGTGAGGATATGACATATAAGTCAGCACTGGTCAACACACTACTTTGGCCCTTAGTTGCGGGGTAGGCGGGAGGTTATATTGGTCCGCTATAACCAATCGTCTGGCCGCGTTATTCACAGATTGCTACTACGTCCCTATTGTATACACTTTCTTAGTCCTCCTACTATCCACTCTAATTTCTGCTTTTTCCTTTATCGTATACCGTGCAACGCAACCCCTCCCTCTTATTGTCTCCTTATCCTTTCATAATCTAATGAACAGCCGGCTATACGGATCAATCTGACATCATTTGCATTTTGTATTTCATGTCAGAGTACAGCACTCTGATATCACTGGCGTTGGGAGTTCGGATACCCACTCCATGTCAACACCCTCTTGTTGGGCTCCGAGGCGGGTGGTGACTCAGAGTGTCCGACATTTTAAATAACATTCTCATGGATCGCAAACGCAAATGTTTTGAACCGATTCCTACATTATCATCAGAAGACTCTGATACAGAAACTGCAACAACTGGCCAAAATTTTCCACATTTCCTTGTAATACTATATCTTGAGAAAACCCCCCTAACAAAAATATGACCCTTTGTAATTGAAAAATCTATCAAAGGAACAGTGGAAAATGTACGAAAAATGAAAGATGATTGTTTACTAATTGAAACAAACAGAAAACCAATGACGGACAAAAATTGAAATTAACAGAAGTCTGTGCACTTACAGTACGCACTTCCCCCATAACTTGCTTAATTACTCCAAAGGCGTCATTCGTTGCCCCGACCTATTTGGACTGTCGGAGGAGGAGATCCTGACGGAGCTCACACAACAAGGAAGGCCGCAGGATCCCCACCAACACATTAGTTTTAACATTCCATAACCCAAAACTTCCATCAACAATCAAAATCGGTTATCTTATTGTCAAAGGTCAGGTCTACATTCCAAATCCATTACGTTGTTTTGATTGTCAGAAATTTGGTCACCATGAGTCTAATTGTAAAAACAGCATCATCTGCGGACGATGCAGTGAACCTGCTCACGCTCCATACTTTAAGTGTGAAGCTGAACCGAAGTGTCCAAATTGCTCCGGACCTCACGAAGGTAGGTCCTGAGTCAACATCTCATTTCCAGAATCTTTCCCTTCCAAAGCATCTTACACTGCAATCACAAAATCAAACACTTCGGGTTGCCAGGATAATTCGACTCAATATGAATCACTCTCTGGTGACCAAGTCTCTGACAAAATTATAATTCCAACAAAATTTAAAAACACACAGTCTTTTGCAATTACAAAACCTACCCCACCCAAACCATCTTCGTGTATACAATGTTCTAAACCTTCCTCTACGCAACCTCCCAAATCCTCCTCTACCCAACCTTCAGAACCTGCTTCAAAGCAGACAAAGGCCAGAAAGAAAAGCTGCAAAAGTTTCACGAGAAACTACAAGCCCTTCCGGGAAAACAAGATA
This sequence comes from Sinonovacula constricta, assembly GCA_007844125.1. Classification (NCBI taxonomy): domain Eukaryota; kingdom Metazoa; phylum Mollusca; class Bivalvia; order Cardiida; family Solecurtidae; genus Sinonovacula; species Sinonovacula constricta. The sequence continues at coordinate 35,941,136 of CM017558.1, forward strand.
ACCTAGTCCTCCTAATACCGGGGAGAAGAGAGTTGGCCGGTCCAACTCTCTCAATAGATTTGATTGTCTGATGGAGACAGATTCTCCACCAGACAAGGACAAAGCATCAAGCTCATCTGTTAAGGCTCCAAGATGAGACATTTAATTATCATTTAATATAATCCCATGAACAACAAATTAGGGCGTTGGAATTGTCGGGGCCTAAGAGCCAATTTTAATGAAATTTTACTTTTTACTTTTACTGACCACTTTAAACCCTACTGTGCTATGCCTTCAAGAGACATTTCTGAAGGAAAATGGTAACATTGATTTTAAAGGTTATTTTATATAAAATAACATTCATACAATGTGTGATAGAGCCTCTGTAGAATCGACAATACTTGTCAACTCCAAACTGCAACACTTAAAGATTAACCTTAATACTGAATTACAGGATGTTGCCATTCGAGTAACAGTCCATAAAGTCATAACAGTTTGCTCTGTTTATCTTCCACCTAATTTAGATATTCCAAAATCGAAATTAGATTATTTAATAAACCAATAACCTCCCCTTATATTCTTGTAGGGGATTTTAATGGACATAGCCCATTATGCGGCACTTAAGAAGTTCAATATTCAACCTACTAGTGCTAATCTAATAATGTCGAAAAAGGAAGGACAAAGAGCAAGCGGATCATAATACAAGTCAAAAACATCTTGGCAGAACTTTGTTTCTGGCATAACAAGTAAAACATCGGTCAAAAACGTCTGGTCAGCCTGAGGAAAATTAGCGGTAAATCTTCTTCACAAACAGTTAATCACTTAAAATCTAACGACTCAATAATAAGAAACAAGAAAGAAATTTCAGACACTCTTGCTAAAAGTTTGGCAAAAAATCGTCTTCCGAAGATTACTCGAAAGAATTTCAAAATGTAAAGAATCGGGTTGAGAAAAGTACAATAAACTTTAATTCAAACAATAATGAAAATTACAACCAACCTTTTTCTCTAAGAGAACTTTAAGAAGCCCTGAATAAATCTCATGATACCGCTGCCGGACCTGATGATATTTCCTATCAATTTCTAAAATACCTACCGGGAACATCATTAAATTTACTTTTGTCTATTTATAATGATATTTGGTTTTCCGGAAGAAATCTTAAATTCGTGGAAAAATGCATTCGTCATTCCTATACCGGGAAAAGATCCAACATATCCTTTAAGTTTCAGACCTATTGCTTTGACAATTTGTATTTGTAAAACTTAAGAACGAATGATAAATAATACACTCGTTTGGTATCTTGAATCAAATAATTTACTCACAGAATTTCAAAGTGGATTCAGAAACGAACGCAGTACACTCGATCATCCTGTTCGGTTTGAAACTTTTATACGCGATGCCTTTATCAAGAAAGAACACCTCGTAGCGGTGTTCTTTGACCTTGAAAAGGCATATGATACAGCATGGAAAAATGGAATTTTAAAAGATTTAGGTGACCTTGGTCTCAAGGGTCTTTTACCCATATTTATTAACAGTTTTTTTTTCTGACAGAAATTTTCAAGTTAAAATTGGGTCTACTTTTGTCTTCTGTTCATAAACAGGAACAAGGTGTCCAACAGGGTAGTATATTGTCAGTTACTTTTTTTAACATCAACATACAATAATTATTGTAAAACGCTTAATAATGGCGTGGATTATTCACTATATGTGGACGATTTCCTTATATGTTATCGTTCCAAAAATATGAATACGACAGAAAGGCAATTACAACCGTGCCTCAAGAAACTACAAACTTGGAGTAACACCATTGGTTTTAATTTTTACCCACCAAAACAAACTGCATACACTTCTGTCAGAAAAGAACTTTGCACAACGATGCTGAATTATTTCTTAATATCATTCGTATTCTTGTTGTCAAGGAAACTAAATTTCTTGGTATTTGACAGTAAATTATCTTTTATACAGCATATTAAATATTTAAAATCTAAATGTCTTAAATCTCTTAATGTGTTGAAACTTTTGTCCCACACCGACTGGGGAGCTGATAAAAAAGCTTTATTACAACTTTATAGATCACTAGTAAGATCGAAATAAGATTATGGTAGCATTGTTTACGGCTCTGCCAGAAGATCATATCTCCAGATGCGAGACGTTGTCCACAACCAGGGACTCCGTCTGACCCTTGCAGCTTTCGGGACCTCTCCTGTAGAGAGCCTTTACGTTGAAGCTAATTAGCCAGCATAATACCTTAGACGGGAGAAAGTTGCGCTTCAGTTCATAACAAAAGTTAAGTATAATCCTAAAAATCCAGCACATAGCGTTATTTTCTAAATATTTCCTAAATATAAACACTTGTACGAGTGTAAACCAAAGGCAATTAAACCTTTTGGTTTGCGAATGTTATAAATCGTACACTCATTACACGTTAATTTAAATCAAGTTATCGAAAATAATGTACTGGAATTTCCACCATGGCAACTGAAAATTCCCGCTGTTGATTTATATCTCAGTATAAATACTAAATCAAAAACAGACCCTCTTGTACTACGCTCAAATTTTATCGAACTGCGCGACAAGAAATACTCCAGCTACGTCGAAATATATACTGATGGCTCAAAAGCAGCTTCATATGTCGGCTGTGCTTCCGTAAGTAAAATTTATTGTTTTAAAGAAGAATTACCCCCCGAATCGTTCATTTTTACAGCCGAAATTCAGGCTGTTAACCTTTTTCTTAACTTCATTTCAAATCATCCTGACGATAAATTTGTAGTGTTTACTGACTCTTTGTCGGTATTACAGTCTATTAAAAATCTCTATTTTTGGAAACCCCTCATTAGAGAATTACTTTTAAAACTTAACGAACTTTCCCCTAATAAGCATATTGTTTTCTGTTGTCAACCTAGTAATGTAGGCATCCGAGGAAACGAGGATGCAGATAAAAGTGCAAAATCTGCTTCAGCCCTTACTGAGACAGATATTTGCGTCCCACACTCTGATTTTAAAACACTTATTAATCGATATATTTTAACCAAATAGCAAACAAGTTGGGACAATACTGTACATAAATTGCACGTAATAAAACCTAATGTCCGTGCCAATATCTCTACTTGCAGAGAAAGTAGGCGGGAAGACGTAGCTCTTACCCGCTGTCGCATTGGACATACTAGATTCATATCTTTTAAAAAGAGAAGTGTTCAACCTGAATGTGTTCCTTGCAAGGAACCACTGACAGTTAATCATATTTTATTTCATTGTATTGACACAGACCATATTCGGTCTAAGTATTTTAATGTCAATAATATACACGAACTATTTAAGACGGTATCCGATGCTAAGCTTGTTTGCTTCCTGAACGAGATTGGTATTCTTAATAAGTTATAAATATTTACGGTTTATTATGCTAACGTTATCCATTTTACTGTTTAATATATTAACCTGTTTACAATTATATTTCACATTATTTTAACCCTATAGATTTTTATATTTCTACTTACATATTTAAATTTTAATCTGGTTATATTCTGTTCATGTTAAACTTTACTGTATTCGGCACCGTATGACCTATATAAAGTGTCGGTGTGCCGTAAAACCCAAAACCCCAAACCCTACATTTACCTTGGAATAATTCCTGTTATACATTTATTGTAATACAATAATTTATCAAGCCTGTGTTGGAAAATAGAATTGTTTCCAAATAATTGTATGAAGTAATGTGTGGTTACTGAAACGTACATAATTTTGCATTTATTTGTGCGAATAAATTGAACTTGTTTAATAAGATGCACCAATCTTCTAGAGGCATAAATTCTTGTAAACAATCTTTCAATTTTTGTTATTTGATTAAAGCAACGGAGTTCTTTTGGAACTAACTGCGAAATTTCTTGTTCACCCTGACAGAGAGCTGTTAACGTTAATGACACAGAAAATGTGACATGAAATGCGAAATCTGTAAGATGCAAACCTAAGTTAAACATGCTATTTAGTAGCTATTTGAAACTCCGTTAAAGTGAATAAATTGAAATAAGACGAGTAATTAAACGTAACATCAACAATCTTCTAGAGGTATGAGTTCTTGTAAACGATCTTTCATTTATTGTTATTTATTGATTAAGGCAATGGAGTTATTTGGAACTAATTGAGATATTTCATATGCAGCCTCCCAGAGAATTTGTAAACATAAATTTCAAAAAGGTAACATGAAATGTGAAATCTATAAGAAGCAAACCTAAGAAAAATATGCTATTTGGTAGTTGCGCATTTTAACGGAAACTCCATTAAAGTGAATAAAGAGTTGTTTGAGGCATTCACAAGTACCTGAAAATAAGTAAACGAACGACTGCTTTAATCTTTAAACAGCTTCTATAATGCTCCATTTTTTATGTTTTATGTTGTTGTTGTTTTAGCCATAAGAGATATTACTTAGCTAAAAAGTGAAACAATCAATTCACTATTAATTGTTATTTATGCGTAATTTCAAAAGTTCAATCTCTCAGTAAATACAATCTCTGTGAAGTGAAGAGCAGAAGGTTCAGGCAGACAACATGGGATTTCAACAGAATATCAACATGTGGATTGCTATCTACCTCATAGCCTGTATAATACACACCGCGTTTTAAGTTAATACTTTTTTATCCAGTTTTGTAAAGTTTTAATATGACTTTTTTCAAGTTAAAAGCGACTTTTCTTTTTTGTTTTCGGTTGTTTTCAAACATTTTATCATTTCTTTCGTATTTTTTACTTTTCACTTTTGACACTTTTAGCATATGACGTCATGGCATTGTATGACGTCATTCAATTGGGCTTGGGCTGTTTTATTTCAAGTTACTCTCTCATTTGGAATTCTCATTTGGAATTGTTAGGTTGCCGAGGGCTTTATCTACTATACATATTGTACATATGTTATTTTTTTATTTATTACTAGCTATTTTGTCTGTATATAAGTCCATTGTATCTGTTTTAACTCCCGATGCAGGTGCTTACTGTTAGTTGTCTCACGTTGACGGGATATTTTTATTTACGCTGTTTGTTTTGGATAGAAAACACTTTCAGGATGTGCGAGGTTGGAGCGCTCCACAAACCAATTTTAAGCACCCCAGTCGGTCCTTTTGCCGACTGATCGTTCGAAGGCGGTAACTGCTGGTTTTTCATTTTGTGTTATGTCTCGTCTCTGTATTTTTGTCACATTTACATTTACCCTGTTTGCCTTTGTCTAGAGGTAGTTTTGATAGGACCTTTTCTTATCTACCTATTAGCCACAATTTTGCCTATGTGCATGCCACATAAGACCCGTACTTTATATGTATTTAAATTATTTTGATACTTCCAATTCCAATCAGCGGTTTCTTTATGATTGCATACACTGTTTGAAAGTGTATTGGGTTTTGCGATCAATCAAACCAAAAACTAGCTAAAAGCGTCAAAACACATTTGATTCTTTGTTTATACAATATAATATATTTTCAAGGAAATTATGTTCACATATAACTCAGTGGTCATTGGTTATACAGTATGCCATTTTGCTATTTTAACAAAAACAGGCAAATTCTTCCATCTGTGTCATAGTCACTTTAAATTGGAATACTATCTAAACTTATCTCCACGTTCAGTCGTGAGATATCAGCTGTGTTGTTTAACTAAACTTGACAATTCGGTAGAGTTTACTTGTTTTTGCTGACAAGCTTCCAAAGAAATGTGTAACTCGAAAATGACAATTTCGTTACTTCCGTATTTGACGCGTGTTTGTAATTTGATATTGGCCGACTAATTAACGTTGCCAAAGAAACTAGGCGTTTTAAATAAGAGAACATCATACATTCTTGAACATCCAGCAACTATTATCTAACTTATTGTGTTTTATTCTGTTGGAACTATGTTTATAAAAAAGTTACTGAGGAATGTAAATAATGTTATTGTGATGATTTATTGCGAAGCGTTGAACACATTTATTTATAACTGCCTAATAACTTTGTGTTAATAAACTGCACGTCGGTGTGATCTTATCGGAGAAAGCTGTGGAACAACACTTTTGACTAATGAATTTTCAAATTTGTATATGTGTGTGTGTGTGTGTGTGTGTGTGTGTTGTGTTGTGTTGTGTTGTGTTGTGTTGTGTGTGTGTGTGTGTGTGTGTGTGTGTGTGTTGTGTGTGTGTGTGTGTGTGTGTGTGTGTGTGTGTGTTGTGTGTGTGTGTGTGTGTGTTGTGTGTGTTGTGGGTGTTGTGTTGTGTTGTTGTTGTGTTTGTGTTGTGTTGTGTTGTGTTGTGTTTGTGTTGTTGTGTGTGTTGTGTGTGTTGTGTTGTGTTGTGTTGTGGTGTTGTGAGTGTGTTGTGTTGTGTGTTGTGTTGTGTTGTGTTGTGTTGTGTTGTGTTGTGTTGTGTTGTGTTGTGTTGTGTTGTGTTGTGTTGTGTTGTGTTGTGTTGTGTTGTGTTGTGTTGTGTTGTGTTGTGTTGTGTTGTGTTGTGTTGTGTTGTGTTGTGTTGTGTTTGTGGTGTTGTGTTGTGTGTGTTGGTTGTTGTGTTGTGTTGTGTTGTGTTGTGTTGTGTTGTGTGTGTTGTGTTGTTTGTGTTGTGTGGTGTTGTGTTGTGTTGTGTTGGTTGTGTTGTGTTGTGTTGTGTTTGTGTGTGTTGTGTTGTGTGTGTGTGTGTTGTTTGTGGTGTGTTGGTTGTTGTTGTTTGTGTTGTGTGTGTTGTGTTGTGTGTGTTGTTGTGGTGTTGTTTGTTGTGTTGTGTTGTGTTGTGTTGTGTTGTGTTGTGTGGTGTGTGTTGTGTTGTGTTGTGTTGTGTTGTGTTGTGTTGTGTTGTGTTGTGTGTGTTGTGTGTGTTGTGTTGTGTTGTGTTGTGTTGTGTTGTGTTGTGTTGTGTTGTTTGTGTTGGTGTTGGTTGTGTTGTGTTGTGTCGTGGTGTGTTGTGTTGTGTTGTGTTGTGTTGTGTTGTGTTGTGTTGTGTTGTGTTGTGTTGTGTTGTGTTGTGTTGTGTTGTGTTGTGTTGTGTTGTGTTGTGTTGTGTTGTGTTGTGTTGTGTTGTGTTGTGTGTGTTGTGTTGGGTGTGTTTGTGTTGTGTTGTGTTGTGTGTTGGGTGTGTTGTGTTGGTTGGTTGTGGTGTGTTGTGTTGTTGTGTGTTGTGTGTGTTGTGTTGTGTTGTGTGGTGGTGTTGTGTTGTGTTGTGTTGGTTGTGTTGTGTTGGTTGTGTGTGTTGTGTTGTGTGTGTGTGTGTGTGTGTGTGTGTGTGTGTGTGTGTACACCGACAGTTTGAGGAAGAATTGTCGATGAAAGTCGTATAGCAGTTGTATATGGTTAATAATAAGACGACGCCGTTTTAAAGATTTACTACAGACTAGAAGGAAACAAATACTCTTACATGTACATGAGCAAACTTGCGAAATTAAAAGACATAATTGCACTCTGGTTATATATAGAACGACCACAAACTTGTATTTTTCGGATGAGTCTTCAGACGACATTTATAATAAATGTATGAAAACAATAAGTGTAATGGCAGAAAAAGTGTGGTTAATGAAAAAGACAGCGTGCGTTTTGTAGTATAGAACATTCTTTAATTTATAATACAAAACAGTTATTTGATATTAATTTGATAATAATTATTTTCCAGATGTATATTGCTGAAACAACGTTTCTTCGAGGTAAAAGAGCAATGACTACTAACAATCTAGCAGAAATGTGCATTCTTGTGCATTCTTGTGCTTTATTATGCAGAATTTCATTCCCATTTGAACATATTTAATATATTTTAATATTATACATTATTTACTATTAAGGCGTTCAGCGGACACCCGAACATAACATCTCTGCATATAATATTATTTCAAGGTGTCTAATTATTTCGCGTTACAAATCAATGACAGACGTCTTACATCTCAGACTTCTTGATCCTATGGGAAATAATGCTAATTCAATACGGAATATTGATTATAAAAAATATGTCACTGACACTGTGTCTGTCAACAAACAGACGAAACATGTCTGGACTACTGACTTAATGTTAGTGTTCAAATAAATTATCAGTTACGTGTTCGAAGAGGTAATATACACTTTAGAATATAAAGTTTAATAGAAAATCATATGAAAATTAAAGTCACAAACATTACTCTTTTTACGTTTCTAGTTATTTTAATTCAATTTATTATAACTCGTACGCGTCATTGACTAATAAAAATGAAATAAAAATGTAAAATGTTGTTGGTTTAAAATGATGATGGTTAGCACAGCCGTGCCAAAGATATATTTACTAAACGATTGTTCCTACATTCGTGAAAAACCAATACAGTTTCAAAAAAATACATTAGCACTTGTTTCAAAATTTACAACTTAAAAAGGTAAAGCATTTAGTTAAAACGGATATAATAAAAATTTTATGATATAAAATATAAATAAATAGCTCGGTCAGCGTGAATGCAAACACTTATCTATGGTTCAGGGGAATAAGACTCTGGTTCTATAAGGATTTCTCAATCTAACACAGCTTAAATTTAAACCACTTTCTTAAAGAATCATAATTCAAATTTCTAGTCTTCTCAATGTAACTTTATATGCCTCAGTTCCAACAGGAAAGAATCCCAGGAATGAAAACATTGACATTTCCTTCCATTTACTGTAATTAAAAAGTTCCATTCAGATACAGGAAAGGATCCCAGGTATGAAAACATTTACATTTCCCTCCAATTAATGTAATTAAAAAGTTCAATTCAGTTACAGAATTACAGAATAAAAAATAATTGTAATCATCAATCCTTTTTAAGTCAGTTGCTTTAATTTTAACAATTGTGTTTAATTAATTACATTTAATTGCAACTGGTAGAAGACTCTTTTTTTCTATTAACGCTATGACATACCGTTTTTGGCACAAAATAAAAGAGTGCCACAATTTTAAACAGCAGTTAAAAACGATTTTAATAGCATCTTTTAAACAGGCCATAAAATGTATAAGAACGTCTGGAAGCAATAACAATAAATGTTTCACCGGTCTTATTTTGTTTTTGAAGACCTTCCAAAAATCCTCTTTTTTCACGTACATGCATGAATGTTCTAACATAAAACTATGTTTTGTTCTATGAAGAAAAAGATCAATATCTTTTAAATTGTTAAAAGGGTTCGGCTTTGACTCTATGTGTCTGAACAGATTTGCAATATTTTGTTTTATTATATTATATTATTCAAATCCAAATTTAAACTTTAAAAAGCTTATACATTGACACCAAATGTTTGCACAAGCTGGTTTTACTTCAATACTTATTTAACAAACAGTCCCTAAAGTTTAACCTTTCATGTTACCATAGTAATTACCATTACCATGTCAAAACTTTTAAAAAAAACGTTTATGAAATATTAAATCGGTTATAATTTTGTAAATATCTGTTGTCATTTTATAAACATTATACATTTTAATTTTTAAATTCAAATGTTCTTACATTTAACAATGTTCCCTTATGTGCTTTACTCTTTATCAGACGTTTTTTAAATAATCATTTGAGATAACAAAATAGATTTCCAGTTTAATGATATTGGTTTAATGGCATAGCTATGTTACTCTTTTAATTTCGACAGATCAAAAGAATAAAAATATCTGATTGTGATATGGGGAATGACAATGTATTAATGTTGTATCTGATAGACGTTATTCTACTTCAGTGCAATTCCGAAATTAAATGTATGAAGTTAAAGGAGTGTTCTAAAATAACTTCTGTGATCATATGGTAAATACAACGTTTTTGTTTTATGATCTCAACTAATTAAACTTTTCTCCATTTTCAAAACAAACGTATCAAGAGCAAAATGTTTAATTAAATATATGTGTATAGCATTTACTGATAAAAGCTCCGAATTGATGGCCACAAGTTGATTAAAAAATAGCAAGTGAAAGTATGTTAATATATTTTACTGATTTTAATGGCATTTATTTATAAGAGAATGCGTTAATCAATGCGGTTGAAATAACGTACTCTTATTGATATCGCATTAAAGAAGGTGACAGTCAAACTGACAGTGTCTTGAAAATCTTGCTAATGTATTTTTACTATTAACTATGTTGATATAAGCAGCTTCATACACTACAAAAAATACGACCGAAACTGAAGCGCAATCGGTAGAGCGTCGGCTCCAGATACGGGAGACCCCGGGTTCGAACCCGGCCCGCGACATACCAAAGTCGTAAAAATAGTAGTGGTTTAGCTCCCTTGGTAACGCTTAAGCAAACATAAGGGTAGTTCCACGACTGGTTGGTCCGGCATCAGGATTATGTGACTGGGTGCGGTATCATGCAAGGTGTTCACGGCACGTTGTACACAGAGAAGGCAGCACTGTATCTGCTTCAAGTAGACACCGACCGTCCCCGCGATAGCTGAAATATTGTTGGTGGGATGATAAACCCAACAAACAAACAAACATTCCACTACTTAAAATTGTAAGAAAAACGCACATCAAAAATTGTGCAAAAGGCAACAGTGGCTGTGGTGCGACTAATTTATATTGTAAAAGAGTGCATAGGGACCTTTCCAACTCCCTTACAGAACAACTATATGTGAAAAAGGAACATTTTGCGTTCACTTTTTGTTTCAGAGAAGCTATAAAAGTGGCATTTTCTTTCTTGTTGTGATTGGTGCTGTTGTTGCTGTTGTTGTTGTGGTTGCTGTTGTTGTTTGTGATGTGACTTGTAACTGCCTTGTTGAAATCTTGATACTTTTATTAAAATAAATTTACCGGCCGTATGTAATTTAAATTTGATACCCTGACACCACTTAGACTGTTCGTTCACCATTAAAAATAAATTCAATCTGCACAGTAACATTAAAAAAAAATAGTCTGGAAAACTATATTACCAACAACAACAGTACATGCCGTTGACTATTCTATTGACTGTAGTTATCTTATTTCATTAACCCTGAGCTAAAAGTAAGACCTTGCATCCTATGGTATTTCTACACTCGGTTTCTGTACTGCTATGCATAATCAAGAACCCTGTACCAAAACATTGCATATAATTTCAATCGCAATCGCAAAAATAATTTAATGCTAACCTTTGATATTATTATCGCTGTATGTGACAAATCGGCCTATGCCTATTTGTTGACAGATATTTTGTGGAATTGTTACTATAATCAAAAATGGCATTTAGATAACTCAATTTCACTACCGCCTGTAGTTTTATCACCGCTGACTTTAATACGAATCCGACCGGTAAGTATTGACAAATTGAAAAAACAACAATTTCATTTTTTTTTCTAAAAGGAACAATCCCTGCATAAAAGTGTACGTGGGATAATTGTAGCTAAGATTAAAAGTTAGATGTTAATATAATTGTTTTTAATTAGTATTAATTGTTTGGTTTGTTTTCAGAAACAATGTACATCGTATCAATGTCATATTGGAGACATTACTGTTACTGAATAACCAAAGACATATTCTTGTGTAGAACCAGTGGAGTTCCGCAGATCAGCTTACATGTAACAATCTTCCGCATTATTAGAGTAATTTCCATGATCGGAACTTGAACCAAGGTGTTATCGAACTGTAAACTCGCCGACTCTTTGGGCTCGGCCACATACATGTAAGAACGTTGATGTTGAACATAATGTTATTGCATGACGTTACGAATTGTTGACAATCACAGACACAATCACATTAACCAATTATAACAATCGAGGAATATAACATAATCAATTTATGTGATGTGATTTATTTGTTTCAAATATTCATGCTTCTCCAAACAGTCCTTTATTCAAAAGAAAATTCGTGTACATGCTTGCAAAGAGAGGCGTATCTTATGTTTATTGCAAATTGTACATAGTGATTAGTAACTGACGTGGTCGAACATTTTATTATACATTTACGATGGCTTTCTTGTTTGTTCATAAGTTATTGTTAATGAAACAATGTGCTATAATATCCATTTAGTAAAGATAAAAAATTACTATAAATAAAAGATTAAATTATATGGCTGGCAACAAAGCAATAGTTGTCATTGAATAAAATCATTTACTTGTCATACTCTAGCTAATATTCACGCGTTATTTTACATTATTATTTATTTAAGACCCTTTTTCTACATAGAATAAGTTAGTTTTCCAAATAGCTAAAAGCTAGTTGTTGTCACCAACTTGAATCGCACTATCAACTCTGTAGCACCACCGTACTAGATCGGCTGTGGTTGATCAGAGGCGAAACACTCTGCGACGTGTGGATATCCAACTGATTAGGTTGATAACAAAATGCAACCACACCTCTTTGGTACACCTGTAGCCAACATATCATTGTTACTGTACAAAGAAACTGTTTGTGTTTTATATGGACCATCTTAATCTAGATATGCACGTATAAACATGTCAAATTTGAACACTTTCCGTTTAATCAGAGCCGCCAAGGTAGAATGTCACATTACTTTTCTGACGCCACTAATCTATTATTAATGTATGTCGAGATGGTTTCCTCAAATGATTAAATAGATTGGCAAAGTACCATTTCAGCACCATTTTTTAAATAATGGCCTTAAATGAAAATCAAGCAACTGCCTCCCATTTTCTCTGATGTGTTTTGCCTCCAACGCCATGAAACATATAATAACCTCAATTATCATGAACCACTTTGACTTACTTAACCTTCTTACCCCGTTTCAACATTGTTTCCATTCAGAACATATCTGTGACACACAACTTTTATCTTTTACACATAAAACCTTTGATAACTTATATAAATGCAAACAAACAGATATTGTAGCAATGGATGTTAGCAAAGCATTCGATAAGGTTAGTCACCAGCTCCTGTTATATGAACTTATGGTACCACATTAGGCATCAATAAAACCATAATTATGTGGATGTAATCTTGTCTGGCAAAAAGAACACAAACAGTATTAGCAGAAGGCTCCAAATCCAAACCAGTGCCAGTAATGCGCGGCATCCCCAGGGCTCAGTGTTAGATCCATGTCTCTTTTTGTGCAATATAAATAACCTCTTTAATAACGGGAGACCCCGGGTTCGAACCTAGGTCGCGACATACCAAAGTCGTAAAAAAATGGTAGTGGTGTAGCTCCCTTGCTAACACTCAAGCAAATATAAGGGTAGTTCCACGAATGGTTGGCCCGGTGTCAGGATAATGTGACTGGGTGTGGTATCATGCAATGTGTTTACAGCAAGCTATACACCGGGAAGGCAGCACTATGTTTGATTCAAATGGACACCGTCGGTAAACCCGACAAATAAACATCAAATGAACTAATAAATGTAGATACCAGCCATTTGAATTATTCTAGAAATCATAACTACTTAATTCTATTAAAAGAAACTCACAGTCACATGAATTGCTTCTTTCCACGCACTATCAGATACTGGAATTCCCTGCCTGTTAACATTAAAACAAGCCAAACCATGAGAGAGCTATCCAGCTGCCCCATCAACATTTTCTACTAATATTTCCCGCTTTAATTTTATTTTAATTGTTTACTTAGTCTTCTTTGTTCTGGCGTAGAATATCGAAACGTTACCGGTTTGAAAACCGGACCTGGTAGCGCAATTGGTAGAGAGTCGGCTCCAGGTACGGGATACCCTGGGTTCGAATCGGGCCGCGACTAACCAAAATCGTAAAGAATGGTACTTGTATAGCTCTCTTGCTAACGCTCAAGCAAATATAAGGTTAGTTTTACCACTGGTTGGTCCAGTGTCAGGATAATGTGAGTGGATGTGGTATCATATCAGGTGTTATCCAAAGTATAGGGAGCACTATATCCGCTTCAACTGGACACCATCTCCAGATAACTGAAATACTGTTGGTGGGAAAACAAACCCAATAAACAAACATAACTGGTGTGAGGAGTGATAGTGTTTATCACAGATTTTATGTTTTCAACAACGATTTATTTCTGCTATTTAGGGCATAGGCGTGATTACTTTCATTTGATATAACATAAAGTTAAGATTTGGACGCTTTAAAAGCAGATAAAATATTACTGGCATTACCTCTAGAAAAACAAAGATAAAAATTACTACAACTAATTTAAAAACAAAAACGTGTTTCAAAGATCTTAGCTTAAAATGCCAATGTAAAAAAGTCGAAAGATTGTATCATTTATATTCCTTCTCACTGTTCGTCAGTTATCTTTGATGCAGTAAAGCATATATTGGTTTGAACGTAATTGTCGAAAGATATTGAAGAGTAAACAGCAACAGTTAAGTATAGAACAATATAGTGTAATATATTTGTTTGTTATACAAGTTTTGACGTGCAGGCGTCTTATATCTCGATGCTTTAGGGACCATGCAATATTGATATGGAATATTGCTTCGAACAGTTCTGCTGCCGTCCTGTCGTCTGTAAACAGATACACGATATGTATTGACCGACTCGGCTGTACTTTGTTTACATCAGATCATTGATGCAAAGCATCAAAGGTGGCCATCTAGGTCGTGTTCAATGGAAAATGCATGCCTTACAACAAACCGACTAAGAAAACCTTGCTATTTATTAAAAAGATTTCAAAAGCGGTCATATTTTTATGACTTCATATTATATGGAGTAACAAACTGTCTTTGGAGGCATGGGAAAATGTCCGATCACGAACAACATGATAGAGCATAAGATTTGACTTATACATAGTACACCGCCGTAACAAATGCGGGATGGGATGGGATAAACCGGCATTTTTGCCGATACTGCGCAGCGACATTTCTATCATTATAGCACAGGGGCACTTATGAGGTGCCCAGGGACTGAACCTGGCCGGTCCATATTACTGACACCGACAAGTCTGGCATAATGCTGTCCCCTTAGCCCCAAGCGTTAGGAGGGAAGCCACTACTACCAACTTTGATGTCTTTGATTTGAATTTAAATTGAACATATTATACATATGCGTATGGAACATTAACAATTGACGATTTCAAATGACATTCAATGATAAAGCAACATTTTAAACTACAACAATCTAGTTTTATTCTAATATTCGATAAAGATTAATTAAAACAGGAATTAAATGCGCCGCACTTCACTTGCTTAAAAAACGACATGGCGCCATCTATAGAACTTTTCCAGGAACAATTACATAAAGATGCCGCAGCGAAATCGCCAATTTGCATTATATTCCTTTACCTTTCCTAAGTTCCAACGGATAATCAAGAAAAACTGTGCACAATATGTCGTAATCAAAATCATGGTTTCTGATGTCCACTCTGGGCGGTTGTTGTAGTTAGGTTACAGACTCCGTATCACTGCCACTTCGTACCACGTATATTACGTACCAATTTTTCGCAACTTTGAACCACACGGGCAAAGCAGGTTTTATTATCAACTGTATGTAGTGGTTTAAAGATAGCTTTTCATTCAATTTTCCATAAATAAGTTCTAGAAATGTTTGGTTAAATTATTAGATAAAATGTTTACAAGATTTAGACAGTATGCATCAGGAATAATTGCAGCACA
The DNA here is from genome assembly GCA_007844125.1 of Sinonovacula constricta. Classification (NCBI taxonomy): domain Eukaryota; kingdom Metazoa; phylum Mollusca; class Bivalvia; order Cardiida; family Solecurtidae; genus Sinonovacula; species Sinonovacula constricta. The sequence continues at coordinate 35,956,534 of CM017558.1, forward strand.
TGTCACATATTACCGCCAAGTTCATCGTGAGGTTTTGTATTTCCTCGGGTGCCCATCCAGTCGTGCGTCAGAAAATGTATTTTCTTTTTTAAAACACACTGAATGCTATTTAATGTTTTGCATCTATGCTTCTCTCGTTTATTCGATAATAAAAAGCTAAAAACATTAAAAGACTTCTAGTTTTGATTGATTGGTTGCAGATTTACCAACGGAGCATTGCTTTCTTTTTTTGTAATACTTAATGAAAGCCATGAAACAAAATACTTTAGCTGTTGTTGTATTTTTAACTTAGTAATAATACGTTTTTTGTTGGCAAATACCAAACTTTACAGTTGTTGGAACATTCGGATCTACTTTGATATAATACACAATTTTCCGAATACTTAAATTTAATCGGACTTGATCTTCCCAAGCTTACTGAGTATGCATATAAACTAATATTATACCTCATTTGCATACGCCCTTTTATATTTAATATGACGTCATCCAGTCCATAAATCACATATAGACCGGCTACCCGGTCCATAATTCTTATATAGACTGTTTATGACGTCATCCAGTTTGTTTGACTGTTTAAACGCGACTTTCACGACGTGCGAATTTTACGACAACACAAACAGACGATATTGTCAAACTGTCAAAATGGCTAAGTGATTCGCCTCTTTATCGGAGACAGATTTAGTTAAACTCAGCGAATTTAAGGATTCAAAAAACACCAAAAACCGCGACAAAACTGAAGCTCTTCCGAACATATTTAGCAGAAAAAAAGCCACGATTTTTCCTTTGAAACCTACACGAAAGAAATTCTTAAAGTCCGGTTCTTTTGTCTAGTAACATTTACTATTTAATTTGATCAACAAAAATGGAATATTAAAAGAAGAGCATGAATTTTTAGCTGCATCGATTAAAAATAATAATAAAAAAAACGACTAGGGTTTGAGATATTTCACACACTGAACAAATACAATTATTATTTGAAAGCAAATTATACTAAAAATAAAAGCAACAAAAGGGATAAAAGGATTAAGATTCGGTATAATATAATAAATAAAACATGGCCTTGAGGGCAATATGCAAGTTTACGGACTGGTTGGTCAGACCTCGGAAGGTATATGGCCCTCAGCTGCGCTTCGGGCCATATTCCTTTCTCGGTCTGACCAACCAGTCCGTAAACTTGCATATTGCCCTCAAGGCCATGTATTATTTGTTAAATATTATACCTCATTTGCATACGCCCTTCTATATTTAATATGACGTCATCCAGTCCATAAATCGCATATTGACCGGCTACCCGGTCCATAATTCTTATATTGACTGTTTATGACGTCATCCAGTTTGTTTGACTGTTTAAACGCGACTTTCACGACGTGCGAATTTTAAGACAACACAAACAGACAATATTGTCAAAATGTCAAAATGTCTAAGTGATTCGCCTCTTTATCGGAGACAGATTTAGTTAAATTCAGCGAATCTAAGGATTCAAAAACACCAAAACCGCAACAAAACTGAAGCTCTTCCGAACATATTTTGCAGGAAAAAAAGCCACGATTCTTCCTTTGAAACCTACACGAACGAAATTCTAAAAGTCCGGGTCTTTTTTTCTAGTAGCATTTACTATTTAATTTGATCAACAAAAATGGAATATTAAAAGAAGAGCATAATCCTTTTGCTGCATCGCTTGAAAATAATAAAAAAAACCGACTAGGGTTTGAGATATTTCACACACTGAACAAATACAATTATTATTTAAAAGCAAATCATACTAAAATGAAAGCAACAAAAGGGATAAAAGGATGCGCTTCGGGCCATATTCCTTCCTCGGTCTGACCAACCAGTCCGTAAACTTGCATATTGCCCTCAAGGCCATGTATTATTTGTTAAACATTGTGCGGGTCTTTTGTAACATTTTCTTCTACAAAACGCCGGCATACAACGGGTCATCTTTAGTGGTACTTCGTGCTAAAATTCTAACATAAAGAAGTCTCAGAGATGCAAATGGCACTTTGCGACATTAATTTCTTTTCAAATCAATCCATATTTCATTTAATTTACAGAATTGTGTCTCTTTAAAACTGCGGAGCATTGTTATTTGGCAAATAAAATGAGAATGGAAGTGCAATTCAAAAATGTTACCAGCAAATATCATAATTATTGAATTTGTTTTGAGCTGTTGGTATTGAATTGCATGAGGCAAAATATTCGGCTTAATGTTCCCTTTGTAACATAGCAGGAAATGCAGAACGAATTCAAATTTAAAATTAAAAGATTAAGAAAAACATCTGAACAAAAATATATACGTCATTTATATTCTACAACTTATTCTAATACATGAAGTATATTTTTTTGTATAAATATTTCTAAATAAAACATATTTTCTTCTTCTTCTTCTTCTTCTTCTTCTTCTTCTTCTTCTTCTTCTTCTTCATCATCTTCTTTTTCTTCTTCTTCTTCTTCTTCTTCTTCTTCTTCTTCTTCTTCTTCTTCTTCTTCTTCTTCTTCTTCTTCTTCTTCTTTTCCTTCTTCTTCTTCTTTTTCTTCTTCTTCTTTTGCACTGGTATGACAGCGTTGTAATGTGCTTGGCTTGCTTGTCATAGAAACATTCAGCTTAAATGAGTCAATATAAAAGCTTCCAAAATCGCTGTCTTTTAATGTGTTTGAAGAACATCTTCCATCGATACTTTAAGTATGGAAGTCACAGGCATATTTATTGGGGTTTTGTTATGTTATTTTCTTGAACGATCGAAACAGACCAAAAAAATTAAACTGTTAAACATTATAACTCTGTAGGAGTTTTATTTCAACTTTAGGAGAAAACTGATGTTAAAAAAAACGATGACGGATAAAAACAACTTAATTTACATGTTTTTTTTTTTACTTGAAAGCATTTGTACCATTTCGCAACGGATTCTTCACTGTGTGATCCAAATACATGTACTTGTATTGTATGTTTTTTTCTGTTGCTATGGTGATGTTTTATATTGTTATAACTTAAATCCTCATGAAGCATAGAGCCACTAGGAAGGTTAAGATGTTTTATAAAACATTCTCTTGCCATAAACAAATTTGCTACTAGACATGAATACATCTCTTGAAGATGTTCACATGTTTGCAAACATTTTTCAAATTACAAAACCTAATCCAAAATACCAAATTACAAACAACAAGAAGGCAGGTTTTAACGGAACGTGTAAACTATCATTAGCTTTCTTTCCATAAGAGATTCTTTAGACAAATGACGCGTATCATACAATTGTGTAAGTGCGACGTGCGTGAAGGTAGCAGGGCGTTCTCGTTCGACATTGGCATGTAAATCGTGTCAATACAAGTCCCTTCAGTTCCGTCAGACTCGTCCGTCAGTTCGTCCGTTAGTCCGTCCGTCATGTCCGTCGTTTCCGTCCGTCAGTCACGCCCGTCTGTCCGTCGGTTCCGTCCGTCAGTCGGTTCCGTCCGTCAGACCCGTCTGTCCGTCAGCCGTCAGTCAATAACCTATCATACAACATCAAGAGGAACAAAAACAGCAGCAGCAGCAACAACAATCTAACCTACAGTATAAACGTCATCAACATCATCAATATCAACAGCAGCAGCAGTATCAATAGCCTATCATATGACATCAATTATAAAGCATCAACATCATCAACATGAACAATAGCAACAACAGCAGCATCAACAATACCCACAGTATCATCAGCATGAACAACATCATCATGAGCAACAGCAACAATATAACCTACAACATAAACGACAGCAACATCGTCATCATAATCATTATCATCGCGCTATCATTATCATCAACAATAACAGCCCGATAACTATTATTATTATCATTTTCAGTGTCTTTAAAAGCATTATCATCATCATCATTATCATCATCATCATTATCACTGCCATTACCAAAGACAAAATTATGATGATATCAAACATCATCCACATCATTAACAACAAAATCAGTGTCATCAGCAGCAGAAGACAACAAATAATCATAAACATCACCATAATAAATAATATAAACATCATCAGCAACCGTAATAGCATTATCATAACATCATCATCAGAATCAGCAACTTCATAGACTAATAATCATCCCTATCTTAGGCCGCATGATGTCAATCATCAGTCATAATTATGATAATCAACATAAACAAAATCACTCTCATTATTAAAAACATATGTATTTTATTTAAGTTTTTGTTTGTTATCATTTGCCAATAGATCAGTATAGGAACATACATTAACTTCACTATGCCTTTTTTCGAAATGAAATGAATGTTTTAATTATCTCCTTTGGGGGAAGGTATTTGCATATACTTTGTATAAGAAATATAATACATTTGATTTTTAATTTGCTTATTTTTTAATAAAAGCGCCCAACCTTTTTCATAAATTCTTATCTTAATTAATAAGATTCCATTTTATGCGCATGCTTCAATCTTGTGTTTTTCAAAAGTTAAACAAGTGGAAAAAAAAATAAGTTTTATGCCGTAAGAATATACCAAAAACCTACCCACAAGGGACGTAAAGATGTAGGTTTTTAATAGATAAAATCCCTTTACTTACGAAAAGACAATCGTAAGTAGACGGAATTACACGAGGAGTTCCGATTGAGGAAAAGAGGGAATCATTGCTTAAAAATAACTGCAGTAACTGGAATATCACTAGCTGTCACATACTAATACTTTCAAGTGGTATGTATACGAAAACTAAACAGGTATTATTAAAATATATATATACCTGTAGCTTAATCAAATTTGTGTCAAGAACTCTCATAAGTTGACGATTAAATCTCATGACACACGTGACTGGGTGTTGTCATGTGTTCACAGCATTCTATTATAGTAAAGACAGTACTGTGCACAATATGTCGTAATCATAATTATGGGTTTTGATGTCCACTCTGGGCGGTTGTTGTAGTTAGGTTACAGACTCCGTATCACTGCCACTTCGTACCACGTATATCAATGTTCATTTTCCGCAACTTTGAACCAAAGCATGTTTTAATATCAATTGTATGTAGTGGTTTAAAGATAGCTCTTCATTCAATTTTCCATAAATTAGTTCTAGAAATGTTAAATTAAATTAATGCAACAGAAAAAGTTGCAGCACATGTTACATATGACCGCCATTTTATGCTTTTTTATGTTTTGCATCTATGCTTCTCTCGTTTTTTCGATAATAAAAAGCTAAAAAAAAACATTAAAATACTTCTACTTTTGATTGATTGGTCGCAGATTTACCAAGTGAACATTGCTTTCTATTTTTGTAATACTTAATGAAAGCCATAAAACAAAATACTTCAACTGTTGTTGTATTTTTAACTTAGTAATAATACGTTTGTTGTTGGCAAATACCAAACATTAAAGTTGTTGGGGCATTCGGCTCTACTTTGAGTTAATACACAATTTTCCGAATAATTAAATTGAATCGTACTTGATCTTCTCAAGCTTACTGAGTATGCATATAAACTAACATTGTGCGGGTCATTTGTAACATTTTCTTCTTCAAAACGCCGGCATACAACGGGTCATCTTTAGTAGTACTTCGTCCCAAAATTAAAGACGTCTCAGAGATGCAAATGGCTCTTTGCGACATTAATTTCTTTTCAAATCAATCCATATTTCATTTAATTTACAAAATTGCGTCGTTTAATTGAAACTTAACCGCCATAATTGCATAAAAGCGACCGTTTGTTAAAGTTTATTGTCTCATGACCCAAGTATTGTATTGTATAAATGATATTAAATTGCAAGTGGTAATACATTAGGCTAAAGCCTTCTCTTTAAAACTGCGGAGCATTGTTATTTGGCAAATAAAATGAGAATGGAAGTGCAATTCAAAAATGTTACCAGCAAATATCGTAATTATTGTATTTGTTTTGTGCTGTTGGTATTGAATTGCATGAGGCAAAATATTCGGCTTAATGTTCCCTCTGTAACAGAGCAGGAAATGCAGAACGAATTCAAATTTAAAATTAAAAAATTAAGAAAAACATCTGAACAAAAATATATACGTCATTTATATTCTACAACTTATTCTAATACATGAAGTATATTTTTTTTGTATAAATATTTCTAAATAAAACATATTTTGCATTATGAAATAACTTGGGGATTTATGTCCGGATTGTTCCTTCTTCTTCTTTTTCTTCTTCTTCTTCTTTTTCTTCTTCTTCTTCATCATCATCCTCTTCTTCTTCTTCTTTTTCTTCTTCTTCTTCTTCTTCTTCTTCTTCTTTTTCTTCTTTTGCACTGGTATGACATCGTTGTAATGTTCTTGGCCGTAAAACCCAAAACCACAAACTCGAACCCTACATTTACCTTGGAATAATTCAAATAATATAATACATATAATTCATATAATACATTTATTGTAATACAATAATTTATCAAGCCTGTGTTGGAAAATAAAATTGTTTTCAGACAATTGTATGAAGTAATGTGTGGTTACTGAAACGTACATAATTTTGCATTTATTTGTGTAAATAAATTGAATTTGGTTAATAAAATGCACAAATTCACTTTTAATTGTTATTTAGGCTGCTTAATTTCAAAAGTTCAATCTCTCAGTAAATACAATCTCTGTGAAGTGAAGAGCAGACAACATTTCTATTTAATGTGTAATTAGTATCGCCTTGAAACTGTAAAGTTACCAGGAACATAAATTAAAATCCCTCTTCATTAGCGATGTTTTTCTTTTATCATGTCTCATATTATCTTATTAAAACCAAAACTTTATTTCATTTCACAGAATTAATCTTCCTGTAAACTCATGTTGTTCTGCTGCATGGCACAACTCGTCACAATAATGCCTCTGCTTTGAATAAAGTAGATATTATCAAGCGAGATAAAGAAAATTCTTGTCATTGAGGCTTGTTGAGTGTCATGTGTCGCTAATCGATGTTTACTTAAACAACGAAATGTTCTCTAATGTAATCACTAGGGCAGTTATTATTCTTTTACATTTCTACACAAGTGAAGATTCAAATGGGTACATTTTGGGATAAATAAACTGATTCTGTAAACATGGGATTTCAACAGAATTTCAACATGTGGATTACTATCTACCTCATAGCCTGTATAATACACCCCGCGTTTTAAGTGAATACTTTTTTATCCTGTTTTGTAAAGTTTTATAATGACTTTTTTCAAGTTAAAAGCGACTCTTATTTTTTGTTTTGGGTTGTTTTCAAAAATGTGATAATTTCTTTGGTACTTTTTACTTTTTTACTTTTGACACTTTTGGCATATGACGTCATGGCATTGTATGACGTCATTCAATTGGGCTTGGGCTGTTTTATTTCAAATTACTCTCTCATTTGGAATTTTTATGTTGCCTAGGGATTTATCTACTATACATATTGTACATAATTATGTTGATTGTTTTTATTACTTGCTATTTTGTCTGTATATAAGTCCATTGTATCTGTTTTACTCCCGATGCAGATGCTTACTGTTAGTTGTCTCACCTTGACGGGATATAGTTTGGAAGTATATTGGGTTTTGCGATCAATCAAACCAAAAACTAGCTAAAAGCGTCGATTCTTTGTTCATACAACATAATATATTTTTAAGGACATTATGTTCACATATAACTTAGTGGTCATAGGTTAAACAGAAGTCATTTCGCTATTTTAACAAAACAGGCAAATTCTTCCATCTGTGTCCTAGTCACTTTAAATTGGAATACTATCTAAACTTATCTCCACGTTCAGTCGTGAGATATCAGCTATGTTGTTTAACTAAACTTGACAATTCGGTAGGTTTCTGGTTTTTGCTGACAAGCTTCCTAAGAAATGTTGTGTAACTCGAAAATGACAATTGCGTTACTTCCGTATTTGACGCGTGTTTGTAATTTGATAATGGCCGACTAATTAACGTTGCCAAAGAAGCTAGGCGTTTAAATAAAAGAACATCATACATTCTTTAACATCCAGCAACTATTATCTAACTTATTGTGTTTTATTCTGTTGGAACTATGTAAATAATAAAAAGTTATTGAGGAATGTTAATTATGTTATTGAGTTATTATGAAGCGTTGAAAATTTATTTATAAATACATTATAACTTTGTTTTAATAGACTTCACGTCGGTGTGATCTTATCGGAGAATCTGACTGACCACATTTTTGACTAATGAATTTTAATTTAATGAATAAATTGACTTATTTAATTTACTAATGAATAATGTTTATGTTATCACATATATATTTATATTGACGATTATATATATATATATATATATATATATATATATATATATATATATATATATATATATATATATATATATATATATATATATATTATATATATGTGTGTGTGTGTGTGTGTGTGTGCGTGCGTGCGTGCGTGCGTGCGTGTGTGTGTGTGTGTGTGTGTGTGTGTGCCGAAATATTTATTCTTTTTGGTAATCGTCCTTTTGCTGCTGGTTTTTCTTTTCTTTTTGTGTGTTATGTCCCGTCTCTGTATTTTTGTCACATTTACATGTTTGCCTTTGTCTGGAGGTAGTTTAAATTTTAATATCTGTAGAAATTGTTACAGGACTATTTCTTATTTACCTATTTTTCTTATAAGTGAAGGCCTATTTTCTAGACGATTTATAAATTCTGTTTGATATAGATTCACAAAAGCCACATATCTTAATGAAGGTACTTTTATAAACAAATTTTGATGGAGATACAATTGGAACTGCAATAGCCGCAAGATATATCTGATCAATTTTAAGGAATGTGGTACGGCTATACAACACCACACGTATACTGAAAAACATTGTGTTGTTGTTGTTGTTTGGTGTTGTGTTGTTATTGTTGTTCTTGTTTTTGTGTGTGTGTTTGTGTTTGTTTGTGTGTTTGTGTGTGTTTGTGTGTGTGAGTGTGTGTGTGTGTTTGTGTGTGTAAGGTGTATGTGTGGTGTGTGTGTGTGTGTGTGTGTGTGTGTGTGTGTGTGTGTGTGTGTGTGTGTGTGTGTGTGTGTGTGTGTGTGTGTGTGTGTGTGTGTGTGTGTGTGTGTGTGTGTGCGTGCGTGCGTGCGTGTGTGTGTGTGTGTGTGTGTGTTCGCGCGCGCGTGTGCGTGTTAATTTTTTGAGTGTTTATATAAAACAGTGAATCAACTAATTGACGATCTTAAAAGAATAATATTCGAATTTATACGTTGTTATATTTTAACGCTTGACTATTTTAGACGTATCTTAAGTTATTAAGCACAATATTTGTGTAAGTTCTGACAAAATTGTGTCTATATGTGTGAGTAAAGCGAAAGAATGCGATAAGCATCAAAACATTTAGACATCCAAATGTCTGGAAAAGAAGCTAACATTTGATTTTTTAACTATATTTTTTATTGTTCATAATATACATAGCTTTTCATAAGAGATATTTTGTTTAATTACCTAATGCAATATTCTTATTCCTCTCACGATTGAAAATTCTTTAATCTATTATACAAAACAGTTATTTGATATAAATTTGATATAAATTATTATATTATCCAGATGTATATTGCTGGAACAACTTTTCTTCGGGGTAAAAGACAAATGACTACTAACAATACTAGAGATTAAACTTTTAGCAGAAATGTGCATTCTTTAGTATTCTCTTGCTTTGTTATGCAGAATTTTATTCCCATTTTACAATATTTAATATATTTTAATATTATACATCATTTACATTTAAGGCGTTCAGCACACATCTGAATATAACATCTCTGCATATAATATTATCTCAAGGTGTCTAATTATTTCGCGTAACAAATCAATGACAGACGTCTTACATCTCAGACTTCTTGATCCTATGGAAAATAATGCTAATTCAATACGGTATATTGATTATAACAAATATGTCACTGACACTGTGTTTGTCAGCAAACAGACGAAACATGTCTGGACTACTGACTTAATGTTAGTGTTCAAATAAATTATCAGTTACGTGTTCGAAGAGGTAATATACACTTTAGAATATAAAGTATAGACTCATATGAAAATTAAAGTCACAAACATTACTCTTTTAACGTTTCAAGTTATTTTAATTCAATTTATGATAACTCGTACGCGTCATTGACTAATAAAAATGAAATAAAAATGTAAAATGTTGTTGGTTTAAAATGATGATGGTTAGCACAGCCTTGCCAAAGATATATTAACTAAACGATTGTTCCTACATTCGTGAAAAACCAATACAGTTTCAAAAAATACGGAAGCACTTGTTTCAAAATTAACAAATTAAAGTTAAAACATTAATTTAGTTAAAACGGATATAATAAAAATATATTATGATATAAAATATAAATAAATAGCTCGGACAGAGTGAATGCAAACACTTCTAGTTGGTTCAGGGAAATAGGACTCTTGCTCCATGCGGATAACTCTAAGTGATCTAAGTTCACACAGCTTGAATTTCAACCACTTTCTAAAAGAATCATGATTCAAATTTCTAGTCTTCTCAATGTAACTCTATATGTCTCAGTTCTAACAGGAAAGGATCCCACGGATGAAAACATTGACATTTCCTTCCATTTACTGTAATTAAAAAGTTCCATTCAGTTACAGAATTACAGAATAAAAAATAATTGTAATCATCAATCCTTTTTAAGTTAGTTTATTTAATTTTAACAATTGTGTTTAATTAATAACATTTAATTGCAACTGGTAGAAAATAATACTATTGTTTTCTATAAACGCTATGACATACCGTTTTGGCACATAATATGAAAGAGTGCCGCATTTTTAAACAGCAGTTAAACACGATTTTAATAGCCTCTTTCAAACAGGCCATAAAATGTATAAGACCGTCTGGAAGCAATAACAATAAAAGTTTCACCGGTCTTATTTTGTTTTTGAAGATCTTCCAAAAATCCTCTTTTTTCACGTACATGCATGAATGTTCATAACATAAAACTATGTTTTGTTCTATGAAGAAAAAGATCAATCTCTTTTAAATTGTTAAGGTTCCGGCTTTGACTTTATGTGTCTGAACAGATTTGCAATATTTTGTTTTATTGTATTATATTATTCAAATCCAAATTTAAACTTTCAAAAGCTTATACCTTGACACCAAATGTTTGCAAAAGCTGGTTTTACTTCAATACTTATTTAACAAACAGTCCCTAAAATTTAACCTTTCATGTTACCATAATAATTACCATTACCATGTCAAAACATTTTTTTTAAAAAAAAACGTTTATGAAATATTAAATCGGTTATAATTTTGTAAACATCTGTTGTCATTTTATAAACATTATACCTTTTTATTTTCCAATTCAAATGTTCTTACATATACCAATGTCCCCTTATGTGCTTTCATCTTTATCAGACTTTTTTTTAAATAATCATTTGAGAAAACAAAATAGATTTCCAGTTTAATGATAATGGTTTAATGGCATAGCTATCTTACTCTTTTAAATTTCGACAGATCAAAAGAATAAAAATATCTGATTGTGATATGGGGAATAACAATGTATTAATGTTGTATCTGATAGACGTTATTCTACTTCAGTGCAATTCCGAAATTAAATGTATGAAGTTAAAGGAGTTATTCTACTTCAGTGCAATTCCGAAATTAAATGTATGAAGTTAAAGGAGTGTTTTAAAATAACTACTGTGATCATATGGTAAATACAACGGGTTTTTCATAATCTCAACTAATTAAACTTTTCTCCATTTTCAAAACAAACGTATCAAGGGCAGAATGTTTAATTAATATAAATGTGTATAGCATTTACCGATAAAAGCTCCGAATTTATGGCCACCAGTTAATAAAAAATATCAAGTGAAATTATTTTAATATATTTTACTGATTTTAATGTCATTTATTTATAACAGAGTGCGTTAATCAATGCGGTTGAAATAACGTACTCTTATTGATCACATTAAAGATAGTGACAGTCAAACTGACAGTGTCTTGAAAATCTTGCTAGTGTATTTTCACTTTTAACTTTGTTGATATAAGCAGCTTCATACACTACAAAAAAATACGACCGGAACTGAAGCGCAATCGGTAGAGCGTCGGCTCCAGATACCGGAGACCCCGGGTTCGAACCCGGCCCGCGACATACCAAAGTCGTAAAAATGGTAGTGATTTAGCTCCCTTGGTAACGCTTAAGCAAACATAAGGGTAGTTCCACGACTGGTTGGTCCGGTATCAGGATAATGTGACTGGGTGCGGTATCATGTTAGGTGTTCGCGGCATGCTATACACAGTGGAGGCAGCACTAAATCTGCTTCAAGTAGACACCGACCGTCCCCCCGATAGCTGAAATATTGTTGGTGGGATGATAAACCCAACAAACAAACAAACATTCCACTATTTAAAATTGTAAGAAAAATGCACATCAAAAATTGTGTCAAAGGCAACAGTGGCTGTGGCGCGACTAATTTATTTTGTAAAAAAGTGCATATGGACCTTTCCAACTCCCTTACAGTACAACTATATGTGAAAAAGGAACATTTTGCGTTCACTTTTTGTTGCAGAAAAACTATAAAGTGGCATTTTCTTTCTTGTTGTGATTGGTGTTGTTGTTGTTGTGATTGCTGTTGTTGTTTGTGATGTTACTGCCTTGTTGTAATCTTGATACTTTTATAAAAAAAAATTACCGGCCTTATGTAATTTACATTTGATACCCTGACACCACTTAGACTGTTCGTTCAACATTAAAAATAAATTAAATCTGCACATTAACATAAAAAAAATAGTCTGGAAAACTATATTACCAACAACAACAGTGCATGCCGTTGACTATTCTATTGACTGTAGTTATCTTATTTCATTGACCCTGAGCTAAACGTGAGACCTTGCATCCTATGGTATTTCTACACTCGGTTTCTGTACTGCTATGCATAATCAAGAACCCTGTACCAAAACATTGCATATAATTTCAATCGCAATCGCAAAAATAATTTAATGCGAACCTTTGATATTATTATCGCTGTACGTGACAAATCGGCCTATGCCTATTTGTTGACAGATATTTTGTGGAAATGTTACTATAATCAAAAATGGCATTAAGGTAACTCAATTTCACGACTGCCTGTAGTTTTATCGCCACTGACTTTAATACGAATCCGACCGGTAAGGATTGACAAACTGAAAAACAACAATTTCGTTTGTTTTTTTCTAAAAGGAACAATCCCTGCATAAAAGTGTTTGTCGGATAATTGTAGCTAAGATTAAAAGTTATCTGTCGGAGATGTTACAATAATTGTTTTTAATTAGTATTAATTGTTTGGTTTGTTTTCAGAAACAATGTACATCGTATCAATGTCATATTGGAGACATTATGTTACTGTTGTGAAGGAATAACCAAAGACATATTCTTGTGTAGAACCAGTGGAGTTCCGCAGATCAGCTTACATGTAACAATCTTCCGCATTATTAGAGTTATTTCCATCATCGAAACTTGAACCAAGGTGTTAACGAACTGTAATCTCGCCGACTCTTTGGGCTCGGCCACATACATGTAAGAACGTTGATCTTGAACATAATGTTATTGCATGACGTTACGAATTGTTGACAATCACAGACACAATCACATCAACCAATTATAACAATCGAGGAATATAACATGATAAAACATGTGATTTATTTGTTTCAAATATTGATGCTTCTCCAAATCGTCCTTTATTCAAAAGACAATTCGTGTACATGCTTGCAAAGAGAGGCGCATCTTATGTTAATTGCAAATTGTACATAGTGATTAGTAACTGACGTAGTCGAACATTTTATTATACATTTACGATGGCTTTCTTGTTTGTTCATAAGTTATTGTTAATGAAACAATGTGCTATAATATTCATTTAGTAAAGATAAAAAATTACTATAAATAAAAGATTAAATTATATGGCTGGCAACAAAGCAATAGTTGTCATTGAATAAAATCATTTACTTGTCATACTCTAGCTAATATTCACGCGTTATTTTACATTATTATTTATTTAAGACCCTTTTTCTACATAGAATAAGTTAGTTTTCCAAATAGCTAAAAGCTAGTTGTCACCAACTTGAATCGCACTATCAACTCTGTAGCACCACCGTACTAGATCGGCTGTGGTTGATCAGAGGCGAAACACTCTGCGACGTGTGGATATCCAACTGATTAGGTTGATAACAAAATGCAACCACACCTCTTGGGTACACCTGTAGCCAACATATCATTGTTACTGTACAAAGAAACTGTTTGTGTTTTATATGGACCATCTTAATCTAGATATGCACGTATAAACATGTCAAATTTGAACACTTTCCATTAAATCAGAGCCGCCAAAGTAGAATGCCACATTACTTTTCTGACGCCACTAATCTATTATTAATGTCTGTCGAGATGGTTTCCTCAAATGATTAAATAGATTGGCAAAGTACCATTTCAGCACCATTTTTTAAATAATGGCCTTAAATGAAAATCAAGCAACTGCCTCCCATTTTCTCTGATGTGTTTTGCCTCCAACGCCATGAAACATATAATAACTTCAATTATCATGAACCACTTTGACTTACTTAACCTTCTTACCCCGTTTCAACATTGTTTCCATTCAGAACATATCTGTGACACACAACTTTTATCTTTTAGACATAAAACCTGTGATAACTTATATAAAGGCAAACAAACTGTAATTGTAGCAATGGATGTTAGCAAAGCATTCGATAAGGTTGGTCACCAGCTCCTGTTATATGAACTTATGGTACCACATAAGGCATCAATAAAACCATAATTATGTGGATGAAATCTTGTCTGGCAAAAAGAACACAAACAGTATTAGCAGAAAGCTCCAAATCCAAACCAGTGCCAGTAATGCGCGGGATCCCCAGGGCTCAGTGTTAGGTCCATGTCTCTTTTTGTGCAATATAAATAACCTCTTAAATTTAATAAACAACGCGGTTCGACTGACGGCACTAAAGTGTACGCTACAATAGATTCTTATCTTGACGCCATTAATTTACAAGATGATTTCAAACAATTAGAAATGTGGGAAGCGCAATCAGTAGAGCGTCGGCTCCAGAAACGAGAGACCCCGGGTTCGAACCCGGGTCGCGACATACCAAAGTCGTAAAAAAATGGTAGTGGTGTAGCTCCCTTGCTAACAATCAAGCAAATATAAGGGTAGTTCCACGACTGGTTGGCCCGGTGTCAGGATAATGTGACTGGGTGTGGTATCATGCAATGTGTATCATGCAAGCTATACACCGGGAAGGCAGCACTATGTTTGATTCAAATGGACACCGTCGGTAAACCCGACAAATAAACATCAAATGAACTAATAAATATAGATACCAGCCATTAGAATTATTTTAGAAATCATAACTACTTAATTCTATTAAAAAACTCACAGTCACATGAATTGCTTATTTCCCCGTACTATCAAATACTGGAATTCCCTGCCTGTTAACATCAAAACAAGCCAAATCATGAGAGAGCTATCAAGCTGCCCCATCAACATTTTCTACTTATATTTCCCGCTTTAATTCTATTTTAATTGTTTACTTAGTCTTCTTTGTTCTGGCGTAATTTTATCATAAAACGTAATATCCTTATTACCTAAAAGCTTTAATAACGCCCCGGCCTCCCAATTATAATCAGTAATTGATTGTTGGGAGTATCCCAATTGAAGACGTTAGTCATTACTGTAGAATATCGAAACGTTACCGGTTTGAAAACCGGACCTGGTAGCGCAATTGGTAGAGAGTCGGCTCCAGGTACGGGATACCCTGGGTTCGAACCCGGGCCGCGACTAACCAAAATCGTAAAGAATGGTACTGGTATAGCTCTCTTGCTAACGCTCAAGCAAATATAAGGTTAGTTTTACCACTGGTTGGTCCAGTGTCAGGATAATGTGAGTGGATGTGGTATCATATCAGGTGTTATCCAAAGTATAGGGAGCACTATATCCGCTTCAAGTGGACACCATCTTCAGATAACTGAAATACTGTTGGTGGGAAAACAAACCCAATAAACAAACATAAATGGTGTGAGGAGTGATAGTGTTTATCACAGATTTTATGTTTTCAACAACGACTTATTAATGCTATTTAGGGCATAGGCGTGATTACTTTCATTTGATATAACATAAAGTTAAGATTTGGACGCTTTAAAAGCAGATAAAATATTACTGGCATTACTTCTAGAAAAACAAAGATAAAAATTACTACAACTAATTTAAAAACAAAAACGTGTTTCAAAGATCTTAGCTTAAAATGCCAATGTAAAAAAAGTCGAAAGATTGTATCATTTATATTCCTTCTCACTGTTCGTCAGTTATCTTTGATGCAGTAAAGCATATATTGGGTTGAACGTAATTGTCGAAAGATATTGAAGAGTAAACAGCAACAGTTAAGTATAGAACAATATAGTGTAATATATTTGTTTGTTATACAACTTTTGACGTGCATGCGTCTTATATCTCGATGCTTTAGGGACCATGCAATATTGATATGGAATATTGCTTCGAACAGTTCTGCTGCCGTCCTGTCGTCTGTAAACAGATACACGATATGTATTGACCGACTCAGCTGTACTTTGTGTACATGAGATCATTGATGCAAAGCATCAAAGGTGGCCATCCAATTCGTGTTCAACAATGGAAATGCATGCCTCACAACAAACCGACTAAGAAAATCTTGTTGTTTATTAAAAAGATACGGTCATATTGTTATGACTTAATATTATATGGAGTAACAAACTGTCTTTGGAGGCATGGGAAAATGTCCAATTTCGAACAACGGAATAGAGCATTTCAAATGACATTCAATGATAAAGCAACATTTTAAACTACAACAATCTAGTTTTATTCTAATATTCGATAAAGATTAATTAAAACCGGAATTAAATGCGCCGCACTTCACTTGCTTAAAAAAACGACATGGCGCCATCTATAGAACTTTTCAAGGAACAATTACATAAAGATGCCGCAGCGAAATCGCCAATTTGCATTATATTCCTTTACATTTCCTAAGTTCCAACGGATAATCAAGAAAAACTGTGCACAATATGTCGTAATCAAAATCATGGTTTCTAATGTCCACTCTGGGCGGTTGTTGCAGTTAGGTTACAGACTCCGTACCACTGCCTCTTCGTACCACGTATATTACGTACCAATTTTTCGCAACTTTGAACCACACGGGCAAAGCAGGTTTTATTATCAAATGTATGTAGTGGTTTAAAGATAGCTTTTCATTCAATTTTCCATAAATAAGTTCTAGAAATGTTTGGTTAAATTATTAGATAAAATGTTTACAACAATTAGACAGTATGCATCAGGAATAATTGCAGCACATGTCACATATTACCGCCAAGTTCATCGTGAGGTTTTGTATTTCCTCGGTTGCCCATCCAGTCGTGCGTCAAAAAATGTATTTTCTTTTTTAAAACACACTGAATGCTATTTAATGTTTTGCATCTATGCTTCTCTCGTTTATTCGATAATAAAAAGCTAAAAACATTAAAAGACTTCTAGTTTTGATTGATTGGTTGCAGATTTACCAACGGAACATTGCTTTCTTTTTTTTGTAAAACTTAATGAAAGCCATGAAACAAAATACTTTAGCTGTTGTTGTATTTTTAACTTAGTAATAATACGTTTGTTGTTGGCAAATACCAAACTTTACAGTTGTTGGAACATTCGGATCTACTTTTATATAATACACAATTTTCCGAAAACTTAAATTATTCGGACTTGATCTTCCCAAGCTTACTGAGTATGCATATAAACTAATATTATACCTCATTTGCATACGCCCTTCTATATTTAATATGACGTCATCCAGTCCATAAATCACATATAGACCGGCTACCCGGTCCATAATTCTTATACAGACTGTTTATGACGTCATCCAGTTGTTTGATTGTTTAAACGCGACTTTTACGACGTGCAAAGTTTACGACAACACAAACAGACGATATTGTCAAACTGTCAAAATGACTAAGTGATTCGCCTCTTTAACGGAGACAGATTTAGTTAAACTCAGCGAATCTAAGGATTCAAAAACACCAAAACCGCGACAAAACTGAAGCTCTTCCGAACATATTTAGCAGGGGAAAAAAGCCACGATTCTTCCTTTGAAACCTACACGAACGAAATTCTAAAAGTCCGGGTCTTTTTTTCTAGTAGCATTTACTATTTAATTTGATCACCAAAATGGAATATTAAAAGAAGAGCATGATTTTTTTGCTGCATCGCTTGAAAATAATAAAAAAAACGACTAGGGTTTGAGATATTTCACACACTGAACAAATACAATTATTATTTAAAAGCAAATCATACTAAAATGAAAGCAACAAAAGGGATAAAAGGATGCGCTTCGGGCCATATTCCTTCCTCGGTCTGACCAACCAGTCCGTAAACTTGCATATTGCCCTCAAGGCCATGTATTATTTGTTAAACATTGTGTGTGTCTTTTGTAACATTTTCTTCTACAAAACGCCGGCATACAACGGGTCATCTTTAGTGGTACTTCGTGCTAAAATTCTAACATAAAGAAGTCCCAGAGATGCAAATGGCTCTTTGCGACATTAATTTCTTTTCAAATCAATCCATATTTCATTTAATTTACAGAATTGTGTCGTTTAATTGAAACTTAACCGCCATATTTGCATAAAAGCGACCGTTGGTTAAAGTTTATTGTTTCATGGCCCAAGTATTGTATTGTATAAATGATATTAAATTGCCAGTGGTAATACATTAGGCTAAAGCCTTCTCTTTAAAACTGCGGAGCATTGCTATTTGGCAAATAAAATGAGAATGGAAATGCAATTCAAAAATGTTACCAGCAAATATCGTAATTATTGAATTTGTTTTGTGCTGTTGGTATTGAATTGCATAAAGCAAAGTATTCGGCTTAATGTTCCCTTTGTAACAGAACAGGAAATAAAGAACGATTTCAAATTTAAAATTAAAAAATTAATAAATAATCTGAACAAAACAATATACGTCATTTATATTATACAACTTATTCTAATACATGTAGTATATTTTGTGTATAAATATTTCTAAATTAAACATATTTTGCATTATGAAATAACTTGGGGATTCTATGTCCGGATTGTTGTCACTTGTTGTTTCTTCTTCTTCTTCTTCTTCTTCTTCTTCTTCTTCTTCTTCTTCTTCCTCTTCTTGTTTTTGCACTGGTATGACATCGTTGTAATTTGCTTAGCTTGCTTGTCATAGGAACATTGAGTTTCAATGAGTCAATATAAAAGCTGCCAAAATCGCCGTCTTTAAATGGATTTTAATGCTATAAGTAGGGAAGTCACAGGCATATTTATGGGGGTTTTGTTATGTTATTTTCTTGAACAATCGTAACAGATCAAAAAAGCTAAACTGTTAAACATTATAACTCTGTAGGAGTTTTGTTTCAACTTTAGGAGAAAACTGATGTTAAATAAAAGATGACGGGGAAAAAATCAACTTAATTTACATGTTTTTTTTTTACTTGAAAGCATTTGCTACTAGACATGAATACATCTCTTGAAGATGTTCACATGTTTTCAAACATTTTTTCAAATTAAAAAACCTCATCCAAAAAAAAAAAATTACAAACAACAAGAAGGCAGGTTTTAACGGAACGTGTAAACTATCATTAGCTTTCTTTCCATAAGAGATTCTTTAGGCAAATGACGCGTATCATACAATTGTGTAATTGCGACGTGCGTTAAGGTAGCAGGGCGTTCTCGTTCGACATTGGCATGTAAATCGTGTAAATGCAAGTCCCTTCAGTTCCGTCAGTCTCGTCCGTCAGTTCGTCCGTCAGTCACGCCCGTCTGTCCGTCGGTTCCGTCCGTCAGTCGGTTCCGTCCGTCAGACCCGTCTGTCCGTCAGCCGTCAGTCAATAACCTATCATACAACATCAACAGGAACAAAAACAGCAGCAGCAACCTTCAGCATAAACGTCATCAACAGCATCAATATCAACAGCAGCAGCAGTATCAATAGCCTATCATATGACATCAATTATAAAGCATCAACATCATCAACATGAACAATAGCAACAACAGCAGCATCAACAATACCCACAGTATCATCAGCATGAACAACATCATCATGAGCAACAGCAACAATCTAACCTACAACATAAACGACAGCAACATCGTCATCATAATCATTATCCTCGCGCTATCATTATCATCAACAATAACAGCCCGATAACTATTATCATTATCATTTTCAGTGTCTTTAAAAGCATTATCATCATCATCATTATCATCATCATCATAATCACTGCCATTACCAAAGACTAAATTATGATGATACCAAACATCATCCACATCATCAACAACAAAATCATTGTCATCAGCAGCAGTAGACAACAAATAATTATCAGCATCACCATAATCGATAATATGAACATCATCAGCAACCGTAATAGCATTATCATAACATCAGCATCAGCATCAGCAACTTCATAGACTAATAATCATTCCTATCTTAGGCCGCATGATGTCAATCATCAGTGATAATTATGATCATCAGTGATAAATATGATAATCAACATAAACAAAATCACTCTCATTATTAAAAACATATGTATTTTACTCAAGTTTTTGTTTGTTATCAATTGCCAATAGATCAGTATAGGAACATACATTAACTTCACTATGCCGTTTTTCGAAATGAAATGAATGTTTTAATTATCTCCTTTGGGGGAAGGTATTTGCATATACTTTGTATAAGAAATATAATACATTTGATTTTTAATTTGCTTATTTTTTAATAAAAGCGCCCAACCTTTTTCATAAATTCTTATCTTAATTAATAAGATTCCATTTTATGCGCATGCTTCAATCTTGTGTTTTTCAAAAGTTAAAAAAGTGGAAAAAAATTAAGTTTTATGCCGTAACAATATACCAAAAACCTACACACAAGGGACGTAAAGATGTAGGTTTTTAATAGATAAAATCCCTTTACTTACGAAAAGACAATAGTAAGTAGACGGAATTACACGAGGAGTTCCGATTGAGGAAAAGGGGGAATCATTGCTTAAAAATAACTGCAGTAACTGGAATATCACTAGCTGTCACATACTAATACTTTCAAGTGGTATGTATACGAAAACTAAACAGGTATTATTAAAATATATATATACCTGTAGCTTAATTAATTGTGTCAAATTTGTGTCAAGAACTCTCATAAGTTGACGATTAAATCTCATGACACACGTGACTGGGTGTTGTCATGTGTTCACAGCATTCTATTATAGTAAAGACAGTACTGTGCACAATATGTCGTAATCATAATTATGGGTTTTGATGTCCACTCTGGGCGGTTGTTGTAGTTAGGTTACAGACTCCGTATCACTGCCACTTCGTACCACGTATATCAATGTTCATTTTCCGCAACTTTGAACCAAAGCATGTTTTAATATCAATTGTATGTAGTGGTTTAAAGATAGCTCTTCATTCAATTTTCCATAAATTAGTTCTAGAAATGTTAAATTAAATTAATGCAACAGAAAAAGTTGCAGCACATGTTACATATGACCGCCATTTTATGCTTTTTTATGTTTTGCATCTATGCTTCTCTCGTTTTTTCGATAATAAAAAGCTAAAAAAACATTAAAATACTTCTACTTTTGATTGATTGGTCGCAGATTTACCAAGGGAACATTGCTTTCTATTTTTGTAATACTTAATGAAAGCCATGAAACAAAATACTTCAACTGTTGTTGTATTTTTAACTTAGTAATAATACGTTTGTTGTTGGCAAATACCAAACATGAAAGTTGTTGGGGCATTCGGCTCTTCTTTGAGTTAATACACAATTTTCCGAATAATTAAATTTAATCGGACTTGATCTTCTCAAGCTTACTGAGTATGCATATAAACTAACATTGTGCGGGTCATTTGTAACAGTTTCTTCTTCAAAAA
Organism: Sinonovacula constricta; assembly: GCA_007844125.1. NCBI lineage: Eukaryota > Metazoa > Mollusca > Bivalvia > Cardiida > Solecurtidae > Sinonovacula > Sinonovacula constricta. The sequence continues at coordinate 35,978,372 of CM017558.1, forward strand.
CGCCGGCATACAACGGGTCATCTTTAGTAGTACTTCGTCCCAAAATTAAAGACGTCTCAGAGATGCAAATGGCTCTTTGCGACATTAATTTCTTTTCAAATCAATCCATATTTCATTTAATTTACAAAATTGCGTCGTTTAATTGAAACTTAACCGCCATAATTGCATAAAAGCGACCGTTTGTTAAAATTTATTGTCTCATGACCCAAGTATTGTATTGTATAAATGATATTAAATTGCAAGTGGTAATACATTAGGCTAAAGCCTTCTCTTTAAAACTGCGGAACATTGTTATTTGGCAAATAAAATGAGAATGGAAGTGCAATTCAAAAATGTTACCAGCAAATATCGTAATTATTGAATTTGTTTTGTGCTGATGGTATTGAATTGCATGAGGCAAAATATTCGGCTTAATGTTCCCTTTGTAACAGAGCAGGAAATGCAGAACGAATTCAACTTTAAAATTAAAAAAATAAGGAAAACATCTGAACAAAAATATATACGTCATTTATATTCTACAACTTATTCTAATACATGAAGTATATTTTTTTTTATAAATATTTCTAAATAAAACATATTTTGCATTATGAAATAACTTGGGATTTATGTCCGGATTGTTCCTTCTTCTTCTTTTTCTTCTTCTTCTTCTTTTTCTTCTTCTTCTTCATCATCATCCTCTTCTTCTTCTTCTTCTTCTTCTTCTTCTTCTTCTTCTTCTTCTTCTTTTTCTTCTTTTGCACTGGTATGACATCGTTGTAATGTGCTTGGCCGTAAAACCCAAAACCACAAACTCGAACCCTACATTTACCTTGGAATAATTCATATGATAAAATACATATAATTCATATAATACATTTATTGTAATACAATAATTTATCAAGCCTGTGTTAGAAAATAAAATTGTTTTCAGACAATTGTATGAAGTAATGTGTGGTTACTGAAACGTACATAATTTTGCATTTATTTGTGTAAATAAATTGAACTTGATAAGAAGCACAAAATCACTTTTAATTGTTATTTAGGCTGCTTAATTTCAAAAGTTCAATCTCTCAGTAAATACAATCTCTGTGAAGTGAAGAGCAGAAGGTTCAGACAGACAACATTTCTATTTAATGTGTAATTGTTATCGCATTGAAACTGTAAAGTTACCAGGAAAATAAAATAAAATCCCGCTTCATTAGCGATGTTTTTCTTTTATCATGTCTAATATTATCTTATTTAAACCAAAACTTTATTTCATTTTACAGAATTAATCTTCCTGTTAACTCATGTTGTTCTGCTGTAAAGCACAACTCGTCATGATAATGCGTCTGCTTTGAATAAAGTAAATATTATCAAGCGAGATAAAGAAAATTCTTATCATTGAGGCTTGTTGAGTGTCATGTGTCGCTAATCGAAGTTTACTTAAACAACGAAATTTTCTCTAATGTAATCACTAGGGCAATTATTATTCTTTTACATTTCTACACAAGTGAAGATTCAAATGGGTACATTTTGGGATACATAAACTGATTCTGTAAACATGGGATTTCAACAGAATTTCAACATGTGGATTACTATCCTATCTACGTCATAGCCTATATAATACACCCCGCGTTTTAAGTGAATACTTTTTTATCCAGTTTTGTAAAGTTTTAAAATGACTTTTTTCAAGTTAAAAGCGACTTTTTTTTTTTGTTTTGGGTTGTTTTCAAAAATTTGATAATTTCTTTGGTACTTTTTACTTTTCACTTTTGACACTTTTGGCATAGAATAGAATAGAATAATTTTATTGCAAAAAAGACATTTGTCCATAGGCAATACAAGCATGTTATAACATATAAATATACACACAATTATTTCCAGTGACGGTCATTAAATTTCGGCTACAATATCAATACAAGTTTTAAATAGAATGATGTTTACAATGTGATGTACAGCCTGACCTGCATGTCATGACCATCGGTTATGTCATATAGACAGAGAATCTAGACTCAGGACAACTGAGTAACTAATATGATAACACCACGGAATAACATCAAGACTGTGTTGTGTAACTTAATAATATGTTTAAATGCCGAGGGTCGCTTATGCAGGTCAGACTGTATATATACTAAAGTGTTTAACATTTATCAGATTGCTATAAAAATAGATAGATTTATGTGCAAATATGAGATATTGTATTAGTAGTACTATGCTAAATACGAAGGGGAGAGAAGTGTATACATATAGGAATAAGAACAGTATATGTATGTATACAAAGGCTTATGAAATTAAAAAATAAAATACTTAAACATCAATTGGTAAGTATCGTTAAAATAGATCTTAACTTCTAAAATAATATAAATGTTCACGTTTATTCATACTTTTGTAAATATAGGTTGACAGATTTTTTACAACTGTTGTATTTTTTGATTGTAACAATTCAATAAATTTTAAAATGTTTGGTCTTTTCCAAAAATATCTTTTAATATAATTTATTCTAAAATCATGATAAAGAGGACATTCTAAGAGGAAATGAAATTCGTCTTCTAAAATATTACAGTGTTGACATTTTCTTTCTGATCGTGGAATACTATTTGGTTTGGTCCAACGTCCGGTCTCTATTTCTAATCTATGACTAGATGTACGGAGCCTTGTTAAAGCATATCTATATTTAACCACTGATATTTTATCGAGATATGTTTGAAATGCAAATTCAGCGAATAGTGTGTATGTCTGGGCTCTAGTTGAATCATTGATTTGTGACTGCCAGTTTTGAATGAAATTATCTTTAACCCTTTGCTTAAAAATCCTTAGAAACAGATTATTATTTTCAACGCCTTGATTCAACCATACATGATTAAAGCCAAACTTCTGTAAAATATATTGAACATTTGAGGCCCAGATTTTTATTCTTGGATTATTATCAAGGTCTTGCAGCATAATATCATATATAATTTTTGACAGTTTACGATTATCAAGGGAGACAATTTTAAGCCAATAGCGTATAACGCTTACAATTCTGTAGGTTTGTAGCGGGAATCTACCTACTTCGCCATAAACAAAATTATTTTGGGTTTTGGTTCTTACCCCCAACATTTGTTTTAAAAATTGTAAATGAATCTTTTCTAAAATGCATGCTTCGTGATACCCCCATACTTCCGAGCAGTATCCGAGAATCGGTGTAATAAGTTTATCAAATAAATCTAGGCGTTGACTTACATTCATGGTGGGAAATTTGTACATATAAGATTTTAATTTAAATATTCCCTTCAATGCTTGACCCTTTAAGGATTCAAATGTTTTAATAAAAGAACCTCCGGTAGTGAATACAATACCTAAATACGTAAAATGATTAACTATTTCAACTTCAGTATCATTAAAGTTAAATTTTAAATTTTCTCTAATCAGACCACTCTTTCTAAATATCATTATCTTGGTCTTATTAGTATTAACTATTAATTTCCATCGTTCGCAATAACTATGTAATACATTTAATCCCTGTTGTAGACCCTTTTCAGTTTCTGCAAAGATAACTATGTCATCTGCATATAGAAGTAAAAAAAGCTTTAATAAACCTATATCAACACACTCGCAACCATTTATGTACATGTAATCTTCCAGATCATTTACATATAAAGAAAATATCAAAGGGGATAATGAGTCACCTTGAAAAACACCAAGGTTACATTCAAAGGTATCGCTTAAGTTATTATTGTGTTTTACTCTTGATTTTATATTACTGTATAACGAATGTATCAAGCTTAACATTTTTCCACGGACCCCATATTGTATGAGTTTATAAAAGATGTTTTCTCGGACTAAATAATCAAATGCTTTTGTGAAATCAACATAGCATACGTATAATTTTTTATTTTTAGATATGAAATGGTTAATTAACGAATGTAGTACAAATATGTTATCTACAGTACCCATTTTACTACGAAAACCTGCCTGGGACTCGACGTAAATGAAATATTCCTCAGCCCATTTGTTTAATCGATCATTAATTATTTTTGTAAACAGTTTACCAATAACACTTAACAGAGTTATCCCTCTATAATTTTCAGGTGAATTGATATCTCCTTTCTTGTGGAGAGGAACTATATAGCCTTCAGTCCATTTACTTGGAAAATACGAATGGTTTAATAAGGTATTAAAAAGACAATGAAGATAATCAGATATAAAATCATAACCGTATTTGATAAACTCGTTAATTAAATAGTCTGAGCCTCCTGATCTATCATTGTTTAATTGTTTGCATGCTTTTTTAATTTCGTAATGGCTTATTTGATGGTCTAGTTCTGAAAACATGACTTGTAGTTCTCCGTTTAAGAATCTTTCATTTAATAGATGCACGTCTTCTTCTGGTTGGAAGAAAACTGATTGTGGGTCATTAATTGCCCGGAAATATTCTGAGAAGCGTTTTGTTGAAATATTTGTATTTTTTGTGTTATTATTTGATGTAGATTTTAATAATCGCCAGTACTCTTTTGCGTTTTTGTAACGCAAGGATTCTAACTTTTTTGTTTGTGTTACATTGTATTTATACTTTTTACTTCTTATCATTTTTTTATATTTCGATCGAGAATGTACCATATCCTTCCTATTTTTTGTATTATTCATATTTTTATATTTATTTAGATTTTTATAATATTCTTTTCTTGACTGTTTGCAATCATTATCATACCATTCATGCTTCGTATTTTTAGTATTACAATTATTTATATTTTTCTTAAATAAAGGATCACAGACATTGTACATTAATGTATAAAAACTATCAAGATTTTGGTCAATATCATCGGATGACTGTATATTTTCCATGTCATGCCGTATTGAATTAATTGAATGCGTAAAAAAATCACTTCCAAGATGGTTAATAAATGATCCTTTCTTTTCGTCGTTCCATTTATAATGAAAGGAAATGTTGTCAACATATTCGTCTTGTTCATTATTATTAACATCATTTGCAATCGATTCATAACCATGTAAAGTAAAACTAATAGCGCAATGATCGGACAAAATGCTGGGACTAAGTATACTAAAATCATGAATATATTGTAATAATTCATTCTTACACAATACGTAGTCGACAACGCTGCTACCTGCATGTTTTATACATGTATAATTACAAGATTGGTCTGGATTTCCAGCCCGACCATTCATAATACGCATACCTGTCTGTTGACAAAAATTAATCAATAATCTACCATTATCATTTAT